>UFQX01000705.1:336143-361884 GCA_900497675.1 Arapaima gigas | reverse complement strand
GGGGGGGGGGGGGGGGGGAGGGGAGATGTAAGTGTTAAAGTGGATACAACACAGTAAAATATATTTCTCTTTTGCTAGGCTTGTCTGAAACCATAGTGCAAACTACTCATTCCATGAGAGGTCAAATAAAAGAAAACTGAAAATGTCACCTTTTCTATCCACCACCTACTTACCACTTTTTTTGTAATATCACTGCCTTCATCTTTCTTAAACCAGTCCATAGAATCATAATATACTTATTTTGATTAATTTTTTCATCACTATATATCTATGAAGCTCAATCTCTGGTTGTTTGTTCTTTACTCATGGCTTCCACAAGCCACAAACTTGAAATCTGGCATACAATTACTTCTCGCCCTACATGAAGTATCTGCATAAACAAGTCTATTAACTTTCAAAAAAGCTGCCTATCATTTTGAAAACATAAAATTTGGTCTCTGAAAAGGCTTGGAGAAGCAGGAGTAGTGATGTCACAGGCAACACTTAGTAATGTCACATGTAGAGCATATGGATGTGATGTTGACATTTTCTCACTACATAACCCTCGCGCACGCACACACACACACACACAGATAAGAACTGTAAATGGGGGATGAATGTATAAGGTTCACAGGACAACAATCATTACAAAAATGGTGTCAGCCCAGACATTTTGCCTCANATGTATAAGGTTCACAGGACAACAATCATTACAAAAATGGTGTCAGCCCAGACATTTTGCCTCAGGTTTAACTTAAAAAAAAAAAAAAAAAAAAAAAAACCAAAAGCCACTATCAACAACTTTCTGCAATGCTGTCTATTCTGGCAGCCTTTTTGAGATGTTTTGCATTACCGGTTAAAACCGCTGCCTTTAACACAAACTCTAAACTGAAAGAACAGAAAACAAGCATCAAGTCAATAGTCACCATACACAAGTAATAAAGCACAAACTGCTGTATAATGCAGATAAAGTTAAAATGGTTGGGAAAGATTAAATAGGCAAAGGAAGCCGAGCTTGGCTCTTCCTCACTGTTACGGAATAAGAAGCTTAGATAGAACACGCCTCTAGCGAGAACCAGGGTCCTTGTGCCAGTGCAGGTCATAGGGGTAGTGGGGAAGGTTATAAGCGGCTCACCTCGACAGGCCCGGCCTTCCTCAGCAGACGAGTGCCTTGGCAGGACAGGCTTCCAGTCTGCCTCTGAGGTGGGCCGGCTCCGGCGCCCATCCTCTGATGGTGCTTTCTGGAGGATGGGTTTCTTCTCCATGTCTGCATGCAGCCGCCCCGCCCGACGCCCATCTTCTGTTATCCGGGTTGGGCCAGCCTTGCGCTCTGCATCCGTTGAGGGCCGGCCACGTCTTGCTTCCTCCTGGCCAGGGCCGCGGGGAACAGGCCCCCCTCTCCGTTCCTCCGGCTGAGGCAGCCAGGTTGGATTTGCCCGGTAGTCCGAATCAGGTGGGGGGGCACTCAGCTCTGTACCCCTGCCCCCACTGCTGCTACTACCACCACTTCCAGCAGTCACTGTGTGGCCATTTTTCAAGTAGGTTGGCTTAGAAGTGTGAATGTCATCTCCTTCTGCAACATACAGGCACATGGCAATTTATGTCCCCGTAGCAATATCAATTAAACAGAGACTTTCTGCTTATTTGTACAAGTCTCATAAAAGGCTTAAACACACAGTCCCATCAACACATGACCATGTCTCCGTCACAAGTACAGGCACACCAATGCTTTGGCAATGTGTTCATAATCAGGATGACATTCGTTCTTTACAGGTCTGTCTTTAAAGGCATCAGGCAGCAGAGTGGAGCAAATGTGGTACCACAACTAGAGTGTTGAACGATATTAATGTTGAGTGCCAGTGCAACTGCCTTAACCAGCAGGACCACACTCCACTGCAGATTCGTTCGTCTCCAGACACCCAACACCTATTATTTCCAATAATGAGGAGGATATTTGGATAGTGTTATTGTAACTGGTTAACTCTCCCAGAGTGCATGAGAGGTCTGCTTCAGGGTCAGCTCTTCACTCACAGCAACCCACTGAACCTGATCATCGTGTACAGATTGCCTAGGGAGAATAGCAGCTGCCTTTTTAACAAATGGGTCTCCTCTGGTTTTCTGCTGCAGAGTGACACTTATTCTGCATTTGTGGACTGCAGATAGTTAATTTCACTTTCCAAAAACATTACATTTTCAGAAGACAGAAATGTAATTCAATTTCATCCCTTTTCTGCCTTTGGGCTTGCAAGATCTGAACTTTTCTACTGCTGACAAATATTTGGACGACTTCAAAAATGAATGCATTATGTGACAACTCCAGAGTATATTTAGTGTAAACACTGGGAAATAAGATGTGTTGTATATACATAGAGAATCAGAAGGTTATGATTTGTGTCTTAGCTTAGAACATATTTGTCCCAGCAGTTTGGTCTACACTGGAAATTTTAGAGATTAGGTGGGTGATTTAAGATGGGGTTGAGGTCAGAGTTTGGGTCTTTCTGCACTGAGAGCACTAACCATTTTCTGGCACCTCCTTCAGAACTCCTTTCTCAATCAGCTCTTGCCGTGGCCTCCTCGTCGACATCTTTCTTTCCAGAACTGCAGGGAGCAGAGCATTTCCACATTGCTTACCTTGTTATTTCATAAGCAAAGCTATTCCCCCAGAAGTTGCTCACAGAGTCCTTAACTGTCCTTGTAGCTCACATAAAATTCAGAAAACATTTGGTCTGGTTGAGAGATAAAGTGGACACTTCAGAAACACTATCTGCTGAAAAGTATAAATAAAACTTAAAAAACAGGGTAATGATTTTCCTTTCAAGTAAGTCAAATACCAGACAGTTTACTTATTTTATATTGTTCGTCAATTAATAGCCTGAGAATAGTGATCAACTCAATTCTCTGCTTCTCTTAACACATGGAAGCCATAATCTATTGTTGCAGATACACCCTGCGTAGCATCCCCATAATCTACCATCATCTCACGACACACTATGCAATTTCTGCTCCAGGCAGAAATGATATCCCACCTGGACATCTGCAGCTCCTTCCTCTCTGGTCTTTACCTTCTACCATTAAGCCTCTCCAGCTGATTTAGAATGCTGCTGCACGAGTTATGTTTGACCTGCCTAAGTGTTCCCACATGCATGCCCTCCTCCTCTTTCTCCATTAGCTTACTATAGATGCTCACAGGAAATTGAAAACTCTAGTTACATCTTAAAAGACCATAAATGGATCTGCTGTCTGACACCAGCAGGATTGATTAGTGGTCCCGTGCACAGTGGGCCCATCAGCAAAATCCCAAAGTTGAAATGTGATGGATTGAGCTATCACTATCAGAACTGCTGAATCCCCCAACACTCTAGAATGGTCTCAAATGTTTCTTTGACACCCACTGCATAAATGTTCACATTTATGTACTCAATATCATTTATATAGGCAGTTACTCATGTAAAATATGGTGGCAAAAGTGAAGGTATTCAATTCACTGCACTTCGAGAATCACATACATTTGTATCCCACTGTCTGTGAAAAGTAAATCTGTTTGGTGAATTGTACTGTGCTTTAGAGAAATGTAGCTGTTAAATCAATAGATTTAAATTTGAAATGATTTACATTAACATGGCCTTTTTAAAGTGGGTGAGTGCATACTGTATATTGCATCTGCTGCACAGAAGCTGAGAAAACAATAGCAATGAGATGCAGCAGACAAGATGCTGGCAATAAATGTCAAGAATAAAGGATGACTGAAGTGTGAGGTGCCAGCTATACAATTTCTGTAATAAGTTAAACTCATACTACAACATATGTGTGGTTGAATTTTGTGCTGAGGTTTTTAAAACAGCAATATGAGCATAATCATCAGACACCACCTGTTTATTACAGGATATATAACAGTTAGGGTGTAGTGAATGATGTTGAAGCTTTCTGCATAAGGCACAAAAAAATATGAAATATGCAAGATATCATTCTGACATGTGTCCCAACTATAAACATAGTATAGCTATCTGGACTAGCCATGAAGAAAGAACAAAAATAATCTGATAGAAAAAGGGGATGAGAGTAGGCAGAGTGTGAGATGTTGCAGGCAAGTACGAAAAATCAAAACACCTTCTGAAGTTTCCTTAAATTTCTCGCTGCTTTTCTTCTTCCTCCATTTCCAAGGTTTAAAGATCTTGCCCAAACTAGAGAACTTCCCCTTGCGCTTGGTGGGCGGGGTGCTGTCCCCAGAATTTCCCCCCTCACTTCCTGTCGTGCTGAGCTGGTGGTCAACTTCATCATCTGACAAAAGAAAGTGAAAAACAACAAAGCTGAGTATAAAATTAAACAACTTATTTGTAGGACCTTCAGCACAATTGTATTCTACAGTGTGTCCTACATACTGTGAGCCAGTTTTAGTAGGATCACAGGCTGTTCACATCTTGTGCAGTACAGTTTCATTTTTCAGTTATATACTGACAAGTGCTAAACTGATACAAAGATCATCAAAGGGAAAAACTAGAGAACAGGCTGCCTGTCAGTCCATATCTAGTTCCAGGTGGAGTCAAAAGCATGAATGACTTACAGAGAACAGCCATGAAGAAACTCCAGAAACATGACAGTTGAGAACACCCAAGGATCCAAAACAGCCTACATCATCCGCTCACAGGACAGAACTACCCAACTGAATTTGCTTGTGCAAAATGCCTTAGAACAGTGCCAGAGTTGTACTGAGGCATATGTACTGCTCTTCAGTTTATTGATGTGGCATTAATCAGTGATAACCTAACCCCACAACATCACAAGTTCATTTCAGAAGTCAGCTGTATCATGCAGCCTTCAGTTTGTGTAAGATGTGGAGCTGAATTTGTGAAAGTAAACACAAACTCCTGTGACCACACTAACATTCAGTGTACACCAAAACATTTGTCACAGCATAAAGGGTCTGAGAATTTGAGGTCAGATTCTCCATTTTGCTTTTAACCCCATCATTTTATACATGCATGCAGTTCACCCCCCCCCCCACACACACACACTCTTGCTCTCTCTCTCTCTCTGTGTGTGTGAAAGAGACAGTTGCAGTCTAACATCAAGAACTCAAATCACACTGTTTCAAGCATATGTACCACTTTGAAACACCAAAACCAATTAAATTTACATTTGATGCACATTTAACTTCCCTCCATTTTAAGATCCTCTTGCAAACACACAAAGAATCTACCCTCTCACCCCTGCCCAGCATTCTTACCCCCTTTCTCATTTTCCTGATTTAAAAAGCCCAGCCATTGCTGTATGTCAAAGAATAGGCTTTTTGGTGTTCATTAGAAACAATTTTCTTAGTTTTATGCTTTTTTTAACCCCACCAGACAATATTTACCTGGAGCAACCTTTGGCAAAGGGAAGGTACTCTGTCCACCACCATATCGAACAGCACACAGGAAAGGGTCCACTCCCACAACAACAGAACAGGCTGACATATAATGTTAACAGATCCTGTTGTTTTGGTTCATTAGCATGAGGTCAGCATCTCTGAATGGCCAACCTAAGGATCTTTCAGGGAAATGTGTTGTGACCACATTTCAAACTGACCATCATGTTCCTGTATGAGCTCATAAACAGTTCTGAAAGCTTGGGGGGGTGGGAATCCACACAGCATCAGCTCTTGTTGTCAATTGCTTTTTTCCCTTGCTGAACACACACTGAATGGGATAAAAAAAAAAAAAAAAAACAATCCACCCACAAGTATCTCCTACATTCTTCCAGCTGTCAGGGACCCAAGGAAAAACAAACCAAAATTAAAAACATTCATTTGCCCACAAAAAACAAACTATAAAATTCTGAAGCAAACAGTATCAGCAAACACCAACAGCAATCACACAAAGTGTGAAATAAGACTAAATCAAAACCACACACCAGAAGGGGTAGAACCCTAGCTTCCGGCTCACTGCCTACCTGAGCTCCACCTGCAGCAAGCACGACCATGGAAACTGACAGCCATAGAGACTCTGCCAGCACTGCTTGTAGCACAACCCAGATATGCCGAGTCCCAGGGGAAGGTGGAGAACACAAGGGTGTTGTGGTCCTAAACACCAATGTATGCTCACTCCAGCAATTTCGTTCTTAACCCTACTCCATGATGAGTTTTAGGACTCTCCTCTGCAATCCAGTGAACTGTGATATCACTATGGCAAGTTCAGTCCAGTCCCCAGCACCAGGGGAGCGAGGTTTAAGAAGAGAACCCAGCAGGTCTGACAGCGTACCAGCATCAAGCCATAGCAGTGCAGAGCATGTACTGCTCAGCGGAACACAGTAAAACGGAGATAGCTGATGGGGGTGGGTGGGTAGGGCAGGGCCTGGGAAACACCAATGGAGCACAGCTAATGGGAGAGAGAGGAAATGGCACCCTACTCCAGGAGAGGGACACACACACAGGCACAGACTCACAGAATACAAGTGTACTAGGAGATACAATCCTTCCAATACTGGAATGCAAACATACACTAAGGAAGAAGACCATCGTGTGTTCAAGGGATTTTATGTAATTACAGTACAGATCCACAGATGCCACAACTGCTGCATAGAAAAGCTAATTTTATTTAATTTACTGTCAGATGTGCAGCACAAACAAAAACAGTTCAAATGTTGCCACATTACACACCCAGTTTTAGTGTAACTGTGGGGCACAAATACAAGGAAAAGCCACATCCTGCCTTTCAGCAGCAACAGACTCATGGGACTTACAAACAGAGGCACAGGTGAGTGCCATGCAAAAAGTTGGGGAAGCGTGTCACCAGCCACAGAAAAAAGAGCTTATTTCATGAAGGTGACCTTTCTGGTGGTCCTCTTGGTTTTGCTTTTGCACTGTTTTCTCTACTGGTATCCTTTTCAGCATGGACCCAAGCTAAGACCCTTGATGGGCCCTGCACCTCCCCACCCCCACCCACTTCTCACACCCACGCTGGCCTGCAGCCCCCTTTCCTCACAACCCTTGCCTAAAACAAAATCCCATTGTTCTCTACAGAGAGAGAGCACAAGCTTGCCACAATTATCTTCATGCAACACAACAAAAGCAGCTTCAGCTGGCCTTGCTCAGAGACATTCACTTTGAGTGCATATCTCTCAGCATGCGTAAAATTGCATATCTGTGCGTCACTGTATTTGTGCAAATGTTTAGCTATGATTATATGCATGTGTGCATGAACACCCATGCATTTATCACTGGGAAAAAAATGCTCCCCCCCCTACACAGTCAGGGTCACTATTTTATTTTTATATTTCAAAGTAAATATATAACAGAACACATCAACACTTCAAACTGCATATCATGTAAAAGCAAATAGAACAAACACTCAGAAGTGTTTTGAGTGGGACAAAACTCGGACCAAAAAAAATCTGCTCAGCTTTTTGATATAAACTTACACTTTAAATATGCAGCACATCTTGAACAAGGGCACAAAAAATGTATGTATGTATGTATGTATGCATGTATGTATGTATGTATGTATGCATGTATGCGTACACATGCTCCCATCTCCATTAGTTCAGCAAGAATTTCCAGAACAGAAGTCTCTGATCCCTCAACACGCGCATCGGTGAGAGGGCAAGCAGTGCGAAGGGCTGCCCGTTGCAGCCGGTTTCAACGCATGTACCACTGCAGCGGTTTTGGGCATAATGCTCATGTGCAGCCACTCGTCCCTTCCTTCCCAGAGCCTCACAGGAATGACAGCCGTATAGAGAACCCAGCTAGTGTTTCAGGAGCCAGGCATATGGCAAGATGAACAGGTCTCACAACAACACCTTTTAAAATACACAAATAACAGACTAATGTGTGTAATTTAGTACGTTCTTTGTAAAGTCGAAAATTTAATACCATTCACTGAATGGAAAAAAAATTAAAAGTGAAGATTTGGAACTGTAATGAACATTTGCTAAACACAATTAGACATACACTCTCTGGTCATTTTATTAGCTACATCAGGCAGTTTACACATATAATTCACTACCACAGTTAACTTCTACAGCTAGCAAACTGACAGTTTTCTCAAAAACTTGACACAAAGTGTTTGGCTCTTATTTAGCAGAAGTCAGACAAAACAATATATTAAATAGTTCAAGGAAACACTAACACCAAAGTGATGTATGGGAAACACTGAACTTTAATGAAGAGAAGGAAAAATATGCTCTAATCGAGAGACACTGAAACCCTAACGTGTGCCACAGAAGAGCAATACTGGCATAAACCCAAAGCACACACAAATGTATGGAGGACACCAAATGCAACGTAAGGCATACTAGGAAGGGGCAACCAAATATTACAAATACACAAAGAACAGACCAGTTTATAAACATCATTAATACAAGACAGAATTGATACAAAATACTGAACACTTAGAAAACATAAATGAAACAGCATATAAATACTATGTGGCAAGGGATGATGGAAAGGGCCCACAATCCCACGGCTTCCTTATAAAAACTGTAGCAGCAGGATGGTGGACCCTTCCTCTAATCTCGTTACTTAACGTTTATGCTACTTAGTCGTGATTAACACGTTTTGATGTATCGCACTAAAACTTCATTATGTTAATTTTTCCCCACTTGTATACTTATAGAAGTTAAGTACTGTTTCCACAAGTATTAAGATGATTAGCAGCCAGGTGTTCCTAATCAAATTCACTTCATTAGTTGACTATCAGGATTCCACAACACCACGTTTGATGAAAACCAAACGGCAACCATCACCAACACCATCAGGTACAGGCACCGGACCCTGGCACCTTGTAGTTTACCATAAGTTGACCGTGAATCCTCTTTATTTCCCTTTAATGTATTTTAGAGGTAAATATGAGGCCAGCTAAAGCTTGGCCAAAATAGGTTCATGGAACAGGTAAACGATCTCAAGCACACCGACAAATCTATAACCGATTCTTTCCTTTTTCAGCCATTCAAAGTGTTGGAAGGGCCAGGTCAAAGTCAAGACCTCAACCCCATTGAGATGCTATGACAGGACCTTAAAAGAGCTGTGCATATATAAAGACCCTCAAACAGCAATGAACTAAAGCAATAGTGTAAGGAAGAGTGGGTCAAACTTTGCCCAAAATGATGAGTCAGTCTGATGAGCAGAAAACAATTACTTCATGTTATTGCTACAAGAGGGGTCTGCAAACTACTGAATCAAGCGGCGTACTTATTTTCCAAATAGATGGCTTCTGCATGGTGACTTATTTTGTGTTAAATAATGATATATTGAAATCTGTTATGCGCTTTCACCTGAAGTTAAATTTAGGACCTAGTAAGAGCCATATTTATTTCAAATTATGTCCTGACATGTAAAACCATGGAACTGAAACAAGGTGTACTTTCTTTTTCACATAATTGGGCCTTGTAATTTATGAAAGCCTGGAACCAATGCAGTTTTGCAATTCAGAGTCATAACGATTTTTTCAAATTGATCTACCATATTTAAGGTGGAACAAAGTTTAAGCATGATTTTAGCAATTGCATCAACAAATGCTGAAAATCTGATAAGGAGTAGACTTTTGCTGTCCACTACAAGTGAAAAACTTGTGCAAAGCTGTTCTGCATAGCAAGGAGCATCCAGAGGAAAAGAAAATGTAGATGCTTTGATTTTCGGGTTTTTGGCAACGTGCAGGCAGGGGAAACAGAACAAGAGATAGCAGCACTTCCCCAGCCATCTTGTTTTTAAGTCTGACAGCACTGCCAAGGTGTCTACTATATTAGGATCCAAATTTAGAAAAAAAATCCCTAAAATAATTTCTAAGTCAAACTCAGAGTCTTAAAAGAAGTGACACATTATATAAGAACAGCGTTTTGTTAGAACCACCATCCTGAACTAAAATTCAAATACAGAAACATTGCTTTGATACACATGCGAATATGAAATGTTTTGATTTGCTTCGCTCAGGGGAAAAAAAAAAAAAAAAAAAAAAAAAACACAACATAACCTGGTGCACACACACAATTAGAACTCCCCCATTTTCAGGACTTGAAGGAATCCTAGCAAGTCCTCCGGTGACATTTGGTACGACTGACTGCATCCTGATGTGACAGTGGGAACGGCTCCAAACCTGTAACTACTCCCATAGAATGCAGCATAGGTGCTGGGCTGGATTGATTAAACCAGATTTACATTTTGAAATGGATATTTAAACTAACCAGATAATTATTTCAGTAAAGCAAATTAAAGTTTACAACAAAAATGGGTAATGCTGTTTTCTCAGTGTCTATGCTGCAAGTGTGAGAGTAAATTCAAATTTGGCTCATGATGTGTGGAGTTTGCATGCGCTTGCCATGTTCACAATCCAAAGACGGTAAACCACCTCCCTGTCCTCTTTTACCATGAAAACCATATGTGGTCAGTATGAGTCAAAGTCTACTCAACAGTGTTTATACTATAGTTGGGAATACAAGAAAAAAAAAATCTAAGCCGGCATACACTGTGGTGCTCAAAGAGTTGGGTTTGCACTCCCTGGTATCCTTGTTTCAGCTTTTCATGACATACCATGGCAGGCTAAAGCTGGGCCACACCCAATGCAAAGCACTGGTGGCTGTACCTGGTATCGGCCTTGTTGGGTAATGGGCCCTGATGCAGCAAATCACTAGTAAAGGATTTAATAAAAGCCCAAACAAGCAAAGCAGAGAGAAAGGAGGTTTCTATATTGAAGGCACTGGTTTAAATCGTCACATCTTAAATTCTGTTTAGTTTCGACTTTGCTTTCTTCTGTTGAGTTCTGGTTGAATTTCTTTTGGTGTTGGTCTTTTCTATTTGGTATGTCTTCTCAATATGGGTTGCCAGAATAAAAAGAACCAAAAATCCTGACAGTTTTTCCCTGCCTGGTCCTTCCATAAATCAGGCATGCTGCACTTATGTAGCAGGACTTTTACTGAAACAGCACAACATTAAAAATCTTCAAACATACAACACTAATATTTTTCTTGCATTTGAACTAAAATCAAATCCTACTGCAACCAAGTCCTATTCCCTAACCATTTTGTTATATGCTGCCATCCTCCACAAATTGCCGGGAGTGTATATTTAATGTTTTAATCATATCTGGCAAGAACTGCTCAAAAAAAGCAGATGTCTTCCGGGGTGATTAGACACGCCTGGGTTCCTCCTCTGACCAAAGATCATGCAAATTGGCCTACGCCTGGTGTTGAGCCTGATTCCCAGTATAGATGTTGTCATCACAAGCACAGAGAAAGCTATGGCAGCAATGTGCAAGCATGGCTGGCTCCCCTCAGCTGTTCCCAGCATGCCCCTGACCTCTGTAACCCCCTTCTGCACTCCCAACACAAACATAATGATAACACACCTAGGTATATAGGAGACCTAAAATCACAGAAGTCATGAACGGAGGGCTTCGTGAACCAGATTTAGGGTTCTGAGCCTAGCTCTGGGAAATCTTAATGTAACTGGTAGTCACAGAAGAGAAGTCACCAAGCCTCACAATTACCAAAAGTAGTAGCTTGACAGGTCAACCAGGCCTTTACTAACAGGCCCCGTATCTGCCAAGAGCAACAGGGAATGGAAGCAGGAGGAACCTGAGCTATACACCTGTAACAACACAGGGTCAAAGTCAGCCGCACACCAAATGAAACAGTAAACAAACCCTTGTAACTGAGAAGAGCAGAGCAGGCACCTTCTAAAATCGTTTATTGTTACCTGGCACCTGGTTAGTTCAAAGAAAGAGGGAAAGAGACTGAGAAAGGAAGAAGAGGTATTCCTGATGTCCAGGCCACTCATTATTACTTGTGTCCTGTTCATTGACTTATAAGTGTCAGAGTAGGGTGCAACAATCTCAGTGTTGCTGCAAGCCTGAGGCAAATACACTCCAGCATTAGACCATAAGATGTGATACAGGGTAAACACTTCAATCGTTGAGCTTCACTTATCTCTGCAATTCGAGCTTTGCAAAACTCTTGCTTCATATTACCCTTTTCTATGGCTAGCTAAGCTCAAGCCATTTGAGTCACTATGCTTGGAGCAGTACAGGGGTTTAATTCCAGAGCTGGGCACAAGCCCAAAACAGTGCACGAGGAGCTCCCAACCTGTGACCACTCCCACAGTCCTCAGTCAAACCCGTTACAAGCAACCACCTGTAAACTATCAGTTACAGCTAGGAAGGGAAAAAATTGAACAGTTGCCACAAATCGTATTCTCACTAATGCTCTCAAAAATGTGTCAATATTTTATATTGTTAACAGAGCAAAATATCCACTAACATGAATAGCCTTAATCTTTATACTGGGGGGGCTCTGCAGATGAGGAGCTTAAGAACATACCAAAGGCTCCATTTTCCTCCTCCACAGGTCTGTACCCCTGTGCAGGCTCATAGAGTGCATGTAAGACAACAATCTCGCTTTCGCAATCTCCACATTCCAGAAGCAGCGTACATTCCCCACCAGCTTGGCCTAAACTCACTTCCTCTGACACAAAAAAAAAAGAAATTTCAGATGAAAATAAACGTTACAAAATGTGCAGAAATAAATATGCTCCACGGCATGCACCCACAAAAACAATGCAAGCAGAACACCGCATACACAAAACACAAACTCCTGTTGTCTCTCCTTTACTCCTCTCTTTGAGTTACCAGCACGCTGAGATGACTCCTTGCCTGTAGCTTCCAGACGGACAGCCTGTCCCATGCTCCTGCCCCGCTTGGGCTAGGGGTGCAGAGGTGAGAACGACCGGCCTACTCCACTCTACTCATGGAACACGGGTGTCCGTCGTCACTCCTGTAATTCAACACTACCTCTAAGCAGCTCGGTGGAGCCTCTCTCGCCTCAAGTTGTTCTCTTTCTGTCTCGCTTCTTTAACTCTCTTCTATCTGATCCCTCTTTCTTCACACCCTCCCAACTGTTCCCGTGCCTCTGTGGATGACTCCCTCTCGCTCTCTCCCTCCCTTACTGGAACTCTGTGTTCATGAGGGAGGCAACATGCTAGCCTCACAGATGCATGCCTTTCATTCCTGAGTGTGCACGTTTCAGGGGCAAATGTCACATGCGCAATTCGAGGAAGCAGGGTGTATCAGGATTTGACCAACTGCCATTTCCTCATCCGGGTAGCCAGGGGCATCAGGTCCAAGGTGTGCGCATATGAAAGAGGAGGAAATCGGAGATTCAGAATACAAGCCACAGCTAGGCACCAAGCCAGCTTGCGTCAGGAAATGTGGAAGTGATATCACAGCAGGGTCTTGTCATGCACAGGGAGCTCAGACACTGTCTCTGGGGGTTCCCAAAATGCTCACTAGTCTCAGTGATCCAGCATTCCAGGAAACCATTCATCTCACTGGCCATTTTGGATCTTATGCAACTGTTTTTTTCTTGCTGAAGGTATTGTGTCCCATGGCAGGCAGGGCCTGCCTTCACAATACTGGTCCTTAAAATATTCATCACAAATCTGCTATGCAGATCCCTGATGGAAGCAAGTTCAGGGGAGCACACACTGCAGGAGCCCACAAGTGGCTGGCATTGGGACAGGAAGTAGATTTAAGACTGCCTGTTAAATTGACTGCAAGTTATTTGTGAGCAGAGTGGTTTTAAAATTAACTAGTCACTATACCCCCCAGAGTATTTTCTACACCAAGGGACTTGCAAAGACTATGTTTAGGGGCAAATTCTGATGGGTAACATTTTAATGTTGCAAATCAGAAAAGCAAGAAGTGCAGCAATTTAGTTTGAACAAACAAAATTCAATCAGGATTCACTTTCCTTTGTGATTAAAAGAGGTTAGTCATTTCTGAAGGGCAATTACAATTTCACCAGTAAAAAAAACACTTGGATTAGTCAAAGGATAAGCTTGGAACACTAGATTCAGAATCACATGTACTGTATGTGCGTTCCAAAGTGGGAACCCTCAAATGCTGCTGGGGTATGTTAGTGTTATCCAGAATTTGCTGTTCCAACACCCCAGCATAACACAGGTTGTCAACTGTATCTAAGCCAGTTTGGATACCTAAACAGATCCATTAAAGAAGTGCTAGGATTCAGTTGCAGCTCAGCTGAAAAACCTCTGCTTGTAATTTCAATGACCTGGAGGAGGATATATGGCTACTAGGATATCAAAGAGCAATGCCTGTACTTGAATGGTCCGACTCGTGCTCTCTGGCACCCTCTGCTGCTGGCCGGGTCCACTAAGTGATAATGTATCACCCCGATGAAGAAACGCTAAAGAGTCAGCGGTAGAAGGCCCTCCCCTCCACTTCCAGCCACAAGGTCTCCTCCACTGTGCCGCTCACACAAAAACCAGCAGGTGGCTAACTCTGGTGGTCATCATCACCGTACTTCACAGTTTACCCCAAAACAAGTGACAGTTAAAGGATTTCAGTTTGAGTTTTACTAAAGTTATCTTATATAATTCCAAATCAGACCAATTTCAACTTTCAAGTGGACAGCGTAAGCCACTAGAAAAGCCAATGTCAAAGTCGGCATAAATACAGCACTGCAGTTCCACAATTCTGGACTCATGTTACATTTTTAATGATCCACAACATTTTTTTTTTTTTCAGTAGAAGTAGCTGCTGTTGCAATAAAAGGGACACACACACAGTAACTCAGAAGACCAAAGGTCCAAATTAGTCAGTTCAGCACCAGGCCATTACTAAGGCAAAAGGAACTTCCATAAAACAAATTTAAAATCAGTATGTTTTAACTTTAATTCATTCAAGCAAAACTCAAAATATATATAATTAATAAAAAACCTCCTACATAAAGTAACATACCAGTCAGAACTTAGGGTACAAATGCACGCTCCTTCTCCTCTTAAGAGCTTTAAAATGCTATGACATACTGTGCCGATCAGATGCTGGAACTCCTGCCATTCACGGTTAAGCACTACTTCTAAGGTAACAGACCGAAGCAGTGCCCTACAAGGTTTAATAGCTACTGAATAAAGAGGGATGCAATATGACATTCTGGACATGCATTTGCTTTTCCAGTCTTGTCCAGTCAAATGTTTTACCAGTGTATCCGGGCCAAAAATGAAAGCAGGGACTCTATAAATGGAGAGGCAATCTGGGCCAAAACGATGACCCTCAGTGACCCAAAGTTTACAACTAGAACCCCATATATGCTCAGTAACGCAGTATTGAGGTGGGGGATTCGGCACAGATTGAATTGAGAATGAAAGTCAAGGGGAGCTGCAGGGGCAAATGCTTTAAGGGGCAATCCAACCACGCATCTTCAAACAGTTTTTCCACACCAGCTCCATCAGCACTTAAGTGTCATCTTCATGGACTTCAACACAGAAAAAGACTTCAGTGGACCCCAAGGCTCGATTCAATAAGATAGGGCCTCTTTCCAACCACTTTGAGTCATTGGGAAAATGTCACAATTAGAACACACTCCACAGAATATCAATCTCAGGCAGGTACAGTGGTCTTCTATAATCTGGATCTATTTATTTGTGCCATAGTAGTTTCCCAGTGTGTCAAGGAAGGGTACATGGTAGACCTTTCAGACTGCGCAAGCAATGTGAAATGCTACCCTCTTCCAAGTTATATTAATTGATCTCCTTTGTGGTGCATCAATCCAAGCAACTTGTATGTATATTTTTTTGCAAGCCTTTGATATGGCTGCATAGCTAAGCCCTTTCTAGATCCACTAAACTCGTACATTCCTGGTACACCCATTTCAAGGTGAAAGCTCTACATTAGATTGACAGAAAAGGCTCACAAGTGACCAAAAAAAATTTATGGAAGAGGTTTTGACAACTTTTAGACATTCATTAGTTATTGCACTATGGTCTGTTAGTTGTACAAAGTACATGAACGTCATTATACCCAAGAAGTTATGCTGCCTTCAGTGCTCAGAAAAAGAACGAAATGAACATTAAAAATGACACTGCCAAGTCTAAGCCTGAAATCATAAAGCGGGATGCTCACTGATGTGCTGAGAGTCCAGTTTCACAGAAAGAGAGCAAAAGAGAGAGGCGTCAACGTTATTTTTACTGAGCTGGAGCACAGACATCATGATCAACTTATGTAATCTCACTTGGCCTGGTTCCTGAGGACCTCCAAGTAAGTAACCATTCCATTCTTCACAAACAAGAAACAAAATACTGCTTCTCAAATGAAAGGGACCATCAAGAGAATCTGTACCCTACATTATTACAGACAATTATGTTATGTCCTACAGGAAGATACTGAGAACTGATCAGAATGTCAGAAATCCTTGACGTTTCTAAAGCTACAAACCACGCACTTGGTTTCTGCTGGATTCATCAGTCTTGTGGTACTATATAAACCATTGCCTTTTCCACACTGCCCCACTTACTTCCTCCCACACTAACAATCACTAGGAAGCCATCCAGCTGACAGCCTACACCACTCTGTGCTTAGTGATGATTAATCCCACTTGTTGTACCCACCTATTTTTGAACCTGGCGAAAGATGTCTACAGCAAAATAATGACTTACACTGCAATCATGATACTTACACAGGGGACAGATTTTACACAGATGTGGCGACACACTCCTCAATGCCTGTCAAATTCATCAAATTTGTCATAAGCTGACTTTTGCACATAGACATCACACAGTGGAAACTCTTCTGGGGATGGGGTCAACTGAGATAAGGGATCTTGTCCAACAAGGTCAGTTTAAGCATCCCAAAACACTAGGGTGATAATGAAACAGCTAAAGCAAATGAGAATGTGGCATGTTAACAGGCTCCCAGAGTCACTCCTGCATAGGGCCAAAAACACAAATGAAAGCTGGAATGTTGAGCTGTAATAAAGCAACAACACCCACAATAACAGAAGGAGCTAAACCATTTAAAACCAGTTAGGATTAAACCCAACATTACCCTTGTGCCAATACCCTCACTTGCAAAAGGTTATGGGCACAATCTGGATAAACATTTGCTTATACAGCACTAGTACTCATTCAACTGTGCAAAGAGTTGATACTACATGTAAAATGGAAATGTGTAAACTATTTCTCTGTATATTAAAAAATTGAGACCTCTAGGTATTCTTTGCAAAAATAAAAACATTAAGTTGCTGCATATAGAAATCTTGACAAACACTGAAATGAGCAGCGGTTGGGGGGGGAAGGGAAATAAATCAAAGCTGCAGAGATTCACAAGGACATTGCACTTACCACGATTTTCCATTACAGAGTCTGAAGCAAGGCAACCAGTAACTCCTACAACAGAAAGACAGGGGAAGTCATTAGTAAAGTACAGATCACTAAACAGAGACCAACAGGAAGGTAGCACAGCTGTGCTAGATAACACACCATCAAATATTTAATGGCCTTTTTTTTTTTTAAATAAATGCCAAATATTTAACAACTTCCAAAAAATAAAATAAACCAGAAATGTGCAAGTTTTGACTTCAAATGCATAATTCAAATATTATTGATATTTTCAGATAACTAACATGCATTAGCAACACAAATTGGAAGATCATAATTTTTTTTTTTTTTAATTCTTGTTTTTAATTGTATGCATGTTGACATGTTTTAAAGTGTTGAGCCACTGAAAACCCCTTCATTTGCAGCAGTGGTAATATGTCTAAGCTACACACACTTGATTTCCTTTTCATTTCCCAAGCAGCACACAAGACTTCACTTTTTAACTCAACTAAATTAACAAAAAATAATAATTCTTACTCATCTACAAAGTTTACCTCAGAACATGAAAGGCTGATCTGAGGGAAATCTCAACTTCACTTACAAATAAAGATAAACGGCAAAAGTGGTCACATCACTATGGTCACGTGAATAACTTTCTTGGATTTCATTCCCAATTGATCAAGGACTGGGTGACATCTGACACTAAAAAAATTATAACAATTAGTTGTACTATCATCAACAAACATGCAAAACTAGCTATCTGATGAACAAGGCATAATGTCTCGTTTTTTTGCAGCAGCACTTTGTGATACACTCGCTAATTGCAAGAAATAATAGGGCACTTAGGTTAGTGCTTATACGCCTGGCAAGGCTGTCATGTTAGGTACAGTAACTATTTAAAAGTCCATATCATAGAAGTCTCCAACATGTATTTCTAAGCTCCGAGAGCTCCAGTCATCTGGGAAGATGAAAATTCACTCCATTTATTTCTCTCAAAAACACTTACCTAAGCAATTCTGCTATGTACACAAAGGAGGTGGTATATTGGATGATAGCCTTTTTAAACTATGAAAGACTTCTAGCTAAAAAAAATTGTGAAAAACCATACTGCGTGGGTGGGCAGCATCACATGTGTGGGTGGAGTTTCATTTGTTCACTCTTCAACTTACAAAAACATCAAAATCAGGAGACGTAAAATCTAGATGTCTGCATTAAGTCAATATTTCTCCCTACAGGAGTATCGTAGTGGCAGTTAATCCATTATATTTTAGTGTTTTTGTTATCATTCATTAACATTTAGAAAGATATCTCCAGAGTTGAGAAGCATTATTCTTACTTAATAAAAGCAACAAATATAGACAGGACACAGTGGGGCCACATTATCTAATCTGATCAATAAAAACCAGACCAGTCAACAGTCTTACATACACAGGATGTCAGTCAGCTCTACTACATTAGTGACTTTTTTTTTTTAAAGAAACATTTAGCAAAGTGATCAATAAGGGCCCTACATCTCTGGGATCTGCTACAGAAGTTGGAAAATATGTTAATTTCTTGCAGAAACTAACCAGCAAGTGTAGTCAAACTTTAGACTAACAACACAAATTTCTGTCAGTGTAGATTCAATTTGTCGATTCAGTCATGTCAAATATGGTTCAGGGGCGCCAGTACACATGCAGGCTTGACTGAACTTGGTAAGTAGTAGCTGAAGAGACACAGTCTACTCTTTCAATAAAACCATGGTTAGATGTTTAACCAGCTCTGCAACACAAAGGACCACCAGGAACACCATTGGACACTTCATATGACAAAGGATTGGACCTCATGAACAATACCTACTTTAACTACTAGCCAAAAAGCACAGCTACTTATATAAAGAGTTCAAATAAAAAAATAAAAGCTCATGAAAATAAACCAATCTAATATTTGCATTTAACTTCAGACTCTGTTGCTGCCTGTTGCACTGGGTAACTGGGCTTTGTTGACAGAGGGATAGAAAGTGTGTACAGCGGGTCTCTGCTACATAATAATTAACAAGATTGAGGTTTGGGTCACAAATCTGTTTAAGCGGCTCTCTACTGTAAACAAGGGCCTTTTCCCATTACATTTCTCCAAGGTTCTTGAAATGAAATGTTTCTAAAGTAGTTTGTACACCAACTGTGAAGCCACATTGGCAGAACCTTTACAAGATATTCCAAATAAAAACAAATAGCACTGTCCCACCTAAAACAGGACACACAGGTGTTTAAGTCACTCCTGACTGATAACATATGTAAGAAAACTATGGTGCTTGACATGCCCTTGTAGACTGCTTTGTACTACCTAATTACTGTATCCATGATCCAATTTCATGAGAACCTCTACTGTACGACACATATGCCTCAAATACTAATCAGACCTCTAAATGCCATATACACAGCTCACACATTAAATTAAATTTACTGGTAGAGAGCTAATGGTTCTTTTGTTCCAATTAAAAAAAAAAAAAAAAAAATCAAAATAGGTTTTTGTCCATCTGCCACCGGCAGCAACAAACCTCATAATTCTGTTTGTGAAAGGCTCTTGAGTTCTGGCATGCCTCCACAACAATGTCCTCTCCATGATGCCTCATGTAGCCCCTGGGCCCGAGTTTCAAAAGCTGCTGCTTGCTAACCACTAACCAGGCTACAGCAAGCAAACAACACACAAGGCCAACTGCAGTCTTGACAAAAGTCACCTTGAACTTGGTTCCCACAATTCCCTCTGTTGAAATAAACCACATCCATTCTGAAAATGAATAATGAGAGCTTTTCAAATGGTGCATGACAGGTTTGTCAGGAATGATAAATCTTAAAAAAGCCATGATTCCAGAGGGTCTTAGGATAAGGAGGGAGAGAGAATTAGGCTACATTTTGGAATGTGGAACCAGTGTGCTGTGCCAACCTGCTCAATGCCTCACCTTTTCACTCAGGCGTTAGATCCAAAGTGAGTGACAATTTTTTTCCCCATATTTATAGAGTGACATTTTACTTGAAAATTTCAGACTGAAGTACCTTTTTCAAGGGTACAACAAGAGCACTGGTCATGGACAGGCAATCATCTGCTTCATTGTTTTTAATCACTGGGCTACACTACTTTTAAAATTCATGAAGATGAAATATTTCAAAGTGTACTGAGACTCAAAGGATTCAGTTTGTTGATCATAAACAAAGATGGATATCAAAATATCAATATGCAATGCTAGTCGATTAAAAACTTCAACATAACGCATTGCATACAGCAACATCTCTAGGTTTCAGAGTGTTCCAAAGAGCAACCTACATTCACTTGTAGAAGGTCATCTGTCTCACTGTGCTATAAAGACGATTCTTTCAGTATTCCAAACATTTAAGATCCACTTGATTTCTGACTGTCCTCTCCGCTTACCCCGTCTGCGAAAGGAGAAAACATTTAAATTAGAAGAGACTGAGAAATACATGAACTTGCCATTTGCCATTACTTGCTTTGAGAACATAATTTTGGCCAAATGAACGCCATCAACACCCCAAGGCATTTTGAAATACCCCGATAAATTGAAGCTTCTGTTGTCCCCTGAAACTAATGGGGGGTATGAAATCCCACAAGCTGTCAGCTATATCCCCAGTTAAACTCGCCACCTTTATATTAAAAAGGCTACACCATGCAAAGCAGACCACAAAATGTGTTTCACTTGGTACTATATATAAAAGCTGCTCCCTAAGCAACATAAGTTACATTTACACCTACAATTTAGCTAACACTTTTCTCCAGAGTGACTTAATGTTAAGCTACTTACAATGATTAACCCATTTATACAGCTGTGTATTTTTACTAGAGCAGTTTAAGTTGAGTACCTTGATCAAGGATACTACAGCAGGAGGTGGAATTCAAACCTCTAATCACTACATTCTGCTGCTGCAGCAATTTCATGAAGCAGTACACTTTACTTTCTTCATGACCACAGTTGGACATTTCACCAAAGCACAGATTGTGCTGACAGAAGAGTCCACTTCTAAATGCAGCAGACGTGAATCTTTATTGTTTTCGGTTAATGTCCCTAAACACATAATACCAGAAGTCCCGTCCAGTTCACACGATCTGCTTGCTGTGACCAGAAGCACAGGAGCGTCAGAAAACTACAAGGACAACAGAATGTGATCAGCAGTAGTATATGACGGATTCCTTTGTTAGCGCATCATTAGCAGAGATGCTGACTGCTTGTCCTGAAAAACATGCAGCCTCTCCTCTTGGTGGTGCGATAAGCATCCATGAAGCAACAGAACAAGCACTGGCTCACCTTGCTCTCTGACATGCTTCAGGGATGACTAAGCCAAGGAAAAACAAGAGGAAAGACTGATAATGAAAACTTTGCCAGAGAGGGATGTGGAAAAAGGACAAGAACTTCACGGCAGGACACTGGAGAGGTTAAGACTGACTTTTGACAAGAACCCATTATGCAGAGAAAGTAAAAGTCAGTTTGGCTCGGATTCTGTCAGGCAGTGACAGGAAGGACAAGTAACACTGTTCAATGAATACCCACACACAACTTCCTCCTTCGCACAACTGCAGAAGTACAAATGCTGGTAAGCACCAACATGTGTACTTACGCACAATAGTGGATTGTACAAGCCACACAAGAATATGTAGCTGCATCCCAACAGAAAAACATCAGAGACAAAAGAGGAAAATGCTCACATGGCAGTGAAGTGCAAAGGGCTAACCAAAGACAATACTTCACACCCTGAGATGAAACCTAAACAACCACAAACCACAGTAGGGCTTCAACCAAGCCACTAAACTGCCAAACACCAGCAAAAACAGCAAAACACCACATGCCAGACAGTATAGCTTAAACAAATAGAACATTAACACAAACTTTGTCTTTCTAAAAGTTACAATACAAAAACTATACCAAAGATATTAAGATGGATAAAGTGAAAAGGTGATGGCAGGTTTCTTATTTTGGGTCCATCAGTTATATTTATAACTTAAAATGTCATACTATACATACTGAACAGAGCACCCATGTGACAACAATCTGCAGTTCTTTCCATAAGTACCAAGTCATCCACAGATCTTCCTACCTGAATAGTAATTATTAATTCCCAAATTTGAATAGTAATCTTTTTTTTTTTTTTTTTTTTTTTAAATATCGACTGGAAATGCTCAAAGGCTAACCAGTCTGCCTGAAAACAATTACACCTATTTACACCAGTACCTTGTATTGGTCTATTATTCCACAGAGAAGTCCAGGCATCAGTCAAGCTGTGCACTCTTTGCTGAAACTAGACAGACAACATGTGTACACACAAGTCATACTCAAAGGAGCCAGAGAACTGTGAGAAATAATTGTCATGCGGAGGACTTTGACAGTGCAGGAAATAAGGTGTACGTGTGGGTACAGAAATTAATCCAGAGCAGTACTTTGTATAATCTTCTATTGCAGCCAAGATGGCATGCTTGTGTGATTATTGTGTGACGTTCAATTATTAATCCATGCTTGAGTTTAGTGATAGAGAGACGGACATTTCGATTTTTGTATATGTGACTAAGAGATGGGTACGTATGGTGAGGAGAAAATGGGACATCTGGACAAGTCTCAAGTGTGTGCCAGAACAGACTGGAAGAATGGCAAGTAATGGGAAGTGTCTGTATAGGAAGTCGACAGTTCAGTATCTGCTTTTCAGGCCAAAACCAGAACATCCCACAAATTCAGACCACATATACAAAGGAATTCAAATAAATAATTCAAAAGGGAAACCAAACTGAGGAACCATTATAAACAATAGTATTTCTCAGTTCTATAACAGTACACAATGCTTTAAACACCAAATCCACAACAATTAGTTTTATTTATNAATAAATAATTCAAAAGGGAAACCAAACTGAGGAACCATTATAAACAATAGTATTTCTCAGTTCTATAACAGTACATAATGCTTTAAACACCAAATCCACAACAATTAGTTTTATTTATTTTTTTTTTTTAAAACAGAACAGAGGAAAAAAATGGGAAAAATACAAAATCTAAAAACAGATGTTTTAAAAATAACACAATGTGTCTAGATTATCATACTTTTTAAAACTACTTCATGCCATGTCACTCAGACTGAGCTTCAAAAGAAAGAAATGGGACTACAGGGAAGACACACAGAGTGAGTGTATTCACATTTGTGTGTGTTGAGAAGACAATTTGCATAACAACACAACTCAAAGTACAATGGAAATTCAATGGCGAAATAAGGCACTCCAAACCCCCAAGCCCCCTTGCAGTTATGTACAGATTGCATCACCAGTCCCTCCATGGAAGGTCTAGACACACTCTCGGACACACTCACTCTTAAGAACTACACAAAGCTACTTCTGGGATGCTGAATCAAATGCAGAGACTTACAGTGGCAGCTAATTTTCATCTCATTTTAATATTCGTTACTCAACTTTCCAATGCCCAGTTGTGTACCCCCCCTCCCCACAAAGTGTGTGCTGTTCCTCTCACAAGCTCTCAGGTTTAAGCTTAAAAAACAAAACACAATTTTGCTCTCTTCTGATCTATGGAGATCATAACATCACTGCAGGGCCTCTGGAACCTGAGTGCAGATGGGACTAATCTTCTCACTAATCTCTTCGGAACAAGTCAGAGATAAGTAATTAATGAGGAATAATGAGACAAATACAAAAAAGACTGAAGACGGCTGGCTGGTGGTTGCCTTACATGCATTGTGGGTGGTGTCTGGGTGCAGTGACTCTCTGGTGGGTGTTAACCAGCAGGGAAATGAGGAAACTGCATATCATTTACTTTCTGGATCTGTCTAGAAGGTGCCTCCACTGTGTGTCAGTGACTATATGTGTGCACTTTTTTGGATGACTTAGCTATTGTCAATTTTCAGTAAGGTTGCATAGAGTCCAACAAGAGCTGCCCTCATTGGAACTGCCCCTCCCACCCCAACCCCCGGATGTAATAGAGGACATAGATGAACACGACCTAGTTCCTCTTTCTGTTTGTTAACCCTTCATTCTCCAAAGATCTATGCCTCTACAGACATCTTCAATGTGTCACTGGTGAAGGTAAAATAAAATGTGACCACAAAAGTCACAGTTCATGGCAAGGTAATGCATTTTTACAAGGAAAAAAAAATCTGGGACTTTTACTGAATTGAAGCACTTAAGCAGAAAAGCATCATTTGAATTCAGTCACTCATTAATAGCGGAGTTGGGTAAAAATCTGCCAGGCTTATAATGCTCTGTCAAGACCCGCTTTGGCCAGTTTCCATTCATCTCGTTCCACAAGCAAATCTTAGAACTGGCAGGTTCCGCTCAGCGGTTCACCCTGAAGCGGGATAGGCAGGGGGCAACGAAGAATCCAAGTAGCCACCTCCTTATCATTCGATTCCTCTCTGCAGAAAACCTTCTTGCTTCGGGCACACAAAAGTACCTTCCTACAAAATTGGATTCCAATTAACCTGCGTGCAAATTTATCTTTACCATGATTTGGGTTAACACCTTTCCTTCAGAATCACCAGTTAGGTTACAAAGATGCACCACATCAGGCTGCTGCCACAACTCTTGCAGTTTTTAAAGAGTTTTTGACACAACCACAGCAAAGTCAGTTTGGCCTGGGATACTAGTTTCAGTGGGGAGGAATTACTTACACACAGTAGCAACAGTCATAAACCGCCTGGCAGACACACACAGACTCGTACACAGGCATACTCACAGCTCCGGCAAAGGTGGTGCATTGCTGTCAGGATGCCCCGTCGGAAGAACTTCAGTATAATGAGCATGAAACTCAACCCCTCTCTCTCTCTCTCTCTCCCCTCCTCTCCCAATCTGACTATTCCATGTAGCTGTGATCCCCCACCCTTTCAGAAACGGACTGGCCACGCCGTCTGTTCCCAATCCGGGCCAAGCGCACGTCATCTCAGCTCCTGCCCTAGAAAAGCTGCACTCACCATAGGGACTGCTGGCCCAGTTCTGAAGGAGTTCGACCGCTCCACGACTCCCCACTCTCTGTCTCCTTATGCCAACTTTACTTTTCTTCAGCAGCAGAGCACTACCACAGGCCCATTTCACTGCAGCCAGAAGCTATATGAGGGGGGCAGGGGCTACCAGCCTCCCCCTTTTTTATCCCAGCTCCCACAAGTGTACCAATGGGCTAATTGTCTACCTTTCATACACTAAACGTTCCCCCACATGTATTAAACAGTTAAAGCACTTCAACCACTAAAGGTGGCCATAAAACTGAGGGACCTTTTGACCTCAGTAGAAGCTACAGATGCATCCCACCCATTACACTTGCTGCCAGTCTCCAGCTCCATAGACACCCTGAGCATTGCATACAGCAGTGTGACACCCTGCTTTCTGGCACAGACTGAGTGAAGCAGGTCAAACAAACACTCATCCACCTACTTACCCTCTTCACCCACACCAGCACAAGACAAGCTGATAACATGGGTTTACACGTAGTCCAATACCAGAACTCCAAATGGTATGAACTGCCTCTGTCCAATCCAACAGAATCCAGCACTTATTAATAGCATAAAACTGTGCTATATCCTTGTTCTTTAAAACTAAAATTGTGTTTGCCATTATCTGACATCGAAAACCCATTAAAACAAGTGAGCAGCTGCAGCTCACCCAGCTTAACCTGCTCCACAGTAAATTCTAAGCCAACACTGGGGGGGGGGGGGGGGA
>UFQX01000705.1:321857-335163 GCA_900497675.1 Arapaima gigas | reverse complement strand
AAAAAAAAAAAAAAAAAAAAAAAAAAAAAAAAAAAAAAAAAAACACATTGAAAATAAAGATTTCATCTACAAAATAAGACTAACACATTCAAAATGTGCAACTGTGCTTAGAAATTTCTGTTCAGCAAAGACAGAGGACAGTCAATTATCATAAAACTCATGCAACAGAATGGACCCCAATCAATTCAAGTATTTGCCTGGGTGCAACCCCAGAAAAATAGCTGCATTTACAAAAAGAAATAGTTGCCTTGAAAAAGCAAATTGTTCCAATCCAGAACAGAAACAATGCCTTGAAGGAGGCAGTACAGCTCTGATGTTTAAGGAACATGCATACTAAGAGAGCAAACCAAAAGTGCCTTGCATCAACATGCTTCCTTTTATAGTGCAGGCAAATTCCAGGGTATCAGAAGCACCGTCTTCCCCAGATGCCCACTTCTGATAGACAGAACCTATTTAAAACCCAGCCCCACAAACTACAGCATCAACACACCACCAACCCTGTGTCACACACCCATGCAAAGGAGGCACACCTCCATCACTTCCCCTAAACTTGGGATAATTAGTACAAGTAACCACCCAGGCACTCGTGCTCTGCACATCAAAAGAAGAGAAACCAAAAGGGGGGACTGGGCAAGCTGCCATTTTTGTAAAGATACCCTCTTATAAGCCATGGTTCACATTCAAATGAAATAAACAGTCACCAACAAGCACAAATTACACAAATGACAGAGAGGCACAGAGGAGAAAGTTACATGCCAAATGCTGGACAGCTCCGATACAGCCAGAGAAACGAGGCCATCAAAGGAAGAGAGATGTGGTTTAAAGGGACTTATATCATAGCACTGTTCATTCAGGAAAGCTAATCAGGGACAGGCCTTGCCACACTCCTGTAGGGACCCCAACAACCATGGGAAGGATTTAGCCGTTGAGTGGGTAAAAGCAACAGCCTGGAATTCGTATTTCTAACTGGGACAGAATTACCACTGTGGAAGATCCAGTGAAACACTCGAGTCAACTCCCTAGGGTTGATCTCTATGCTTTTTCCAGAGGAATGTGTGGAGTGGCATTTTCCAAGACAGTTCACTACCCATCACTCAGAAAAGCTGCCCAAGTGAGTTCTAGGATTAAGCCTTTCCACTCTAAAAAGGACTATACTGAGAAAGAAATCAAAATTTAAAAAGCAGATAGCAACCAGGAATCCCATCCCTTTACATTAACACCACAACATTTGATTTCACACAGAAGTTGTTGCACCCATATCAGAGTATGTAATTAGAACAGGGCACTTATATGATTAGGCAGACTGTTTTCCATTCCACTTCTTAAAATGTAAGTATGTTCTTTCTTTGATCCAACATTTAAACTAAATAGGTTCCATGAAAGCACCCCCCCCTTTTGACCAAATTTAGTTGTGACTGATCAGTCAGTTTTTATGTCTTTCCAGTCAATCATCCACACCAGCTGAAGAGGATCTCCCACACCTCCACTGATGTACATGCTGTGAGCCACCTGCTTCTTCTCACTGTATGGGCTGCAGGTTCTGTTGGACAATTTATTCTGTTTAGAGAAGCCTGGAACATACCCTGTTCTGCCTGCATCCCCGAAGATGCCTCATCAACAGCATAGGGCTATGATCAATATGGAAAACCACAACCATCTGACCAACCCAAAAGAATACATGACAGTTTGTGTTGCAAGGCCTCCTTGCCTAAGATGGCGAGTGTGCATGTTAAGGGTCTCAGATTTACACACTCAACAGTTCAGTACTGTGCCACAGTGGAAGCCCACACTGACGGAATTATCCAAGGTACAGCTCAACCAAATGGAGTTTATGAAGAAATTTTTCTGGTCTTGTTTTCATACACCCACCATTTTCCAACCAGCAGAGATCCATTACAGTCAAAGAAACTACAAAGAAGCTCAAACTTCCATTTTCCATTTAATAGCATTTACATCAGTTCTTGAGATGACAGATGCTTTGCTCTTGCAAAACAATTTCTGTGTGACTAACTTTTGTTGTGTTGTTAAACAACCATTTTTTTCAAAAGCTGTATTATACAAGACGATCCTGTTTCTTACAGGAACACTTTGGCATTTCACATTTGAGTGTGTCTGAAGCAGAAGATGCCAGAAACATCAACATAGAATCAAGAATACAAACAGAACAGAGTCAGTGACAGTGACAAGAAAAAAGCATTATGGGTTTACTGACAAGATACCAAAAGTACAGCACAATGTCTTAAATCCCCAATGTGTTCAGATGCAAACTGCATAACTCAGAAATAATTCCCAGTGAGGTAAATATGCCCTCACTCCCAGATTTTCAGATGTTGCCACACAAGTTCTGCATACCTTGAAAAGTATCTATCCCCAGACAATCTACAATGCTTTACCAATATTATGACTCTGCAACCATATTTTTGCAAGAGGTTGGAGGCAATGGTAATTAATATAGCATGTTTAGAAGACAAGCAAACACTACATATTTCACAGGGCAGAATAATTTACCGATTTCAACAGAAAAACTTGTTCTATATCTTTCAAATTGGACAGCATATTTCTGACTGACCTCAATTTGAAGTAAGCTCTTGAAGGAAATGAAATTCAAGAAGGCATACATTATATCGTTTATATTTTATCAATACTTAAAAGCAAGGAGAATCTGCCAAAACTAGTGTGGGCTGACTCACTCTGACAGCCACTGATGTATCCATCTCCAGCGGAGTCTTTTAAGCAGCCATTACAGTGTATGTGAATGAGAGCAAACGATAGAAGAGCCACAGCATTGAATCAGTGCTGCCCACTCACTTCCTGATTCTTTCTTCCAAAGACTTGAGAGATATCCCCCTTCTATAAACCCATTAGTGATATCCGTTCATCTAATGCAAGGTTTTGGTGGTCCAAAGTCCATCCCAAAGTGGAGTGTGTGAGGTATGGTGTACCTTGGACAAGACACCAGCCTATCACAGTGCAATCTCACACACACACACACACACACACACACACACACACACACAGAGACAATTTACTCACTAATTTAGCTAAAATGCTCCCCTTCCACTGTGGGAGGAAACCAACACGAACACAGAGAGAACATAAAGCCTCCGTGCCAACTGAGCCAGACTCAAACCCAAAAACTGAATTCAACAGCACCCCAAAATCAACCGGCAAGATGACAGAAGGCTGAGACTCACCACCACTGGAAGAGAGCTCTGCAGAGTCTGTTCCGTAATGACAACAATAAAACTTGCAGAAGAAATACTGATTCAAGTCCATCACTGTGTTGAGAAGAGTTGAAACAATGTAACAAAGACAAAGTTTTTAGAAGCCTGCAAGACACTGAGCAAGGAAGAGGATGCAGAAGCAACAGCCATGTCAGGGTGCAAGGCCCCAACGTGGTCAGTGGTCATCATCTCATCCGTGTTATAGCTTCAAAGAGCAGCTGTACAGTAGAACATGGTACAGCTACAGCATTACACCCCACTGCAGTTTCACGGTGCTTATTGCACCATAATGAGGGGTGGACTTCAGAGTCGCTTCATAGCTCAACAGCTGCTGACATACAAACATGCTCACACTTTAATCTTGAACACACCTCCACGTACCTCGAACGTTCCATGCCCTTGAAGCAACTCATCGCCGACGTAACAGTCATCTGCTAGTAGAGTGTGACATGTTCCATTTGGCATGTTTCCAGTGCCGCCTCCAGACTGGAACACACACACACACACACACACACACACACACACGTGCACAGGTGCATCTCGCTTCCCATCCACCCTAAAACCCCGTGAAATGGGAATGTGATCAAATATTAAACTCGAAAACGCGCCTGCATCCATGTGTCCTCACCTGCACGCGGGCACCAGCAAGCTCGAGCGGAGTGTCAGCGGTCCTTGCGTGTCTGCAGTGCGTTTTTGTGTGTGTGTGTGTGTGTCAGAGGCTCGTGGCTCACCTACCACAGGCGGCAAGGCGCGCGCATCTCCGCCTCACTCGTGCTTCCCATGCCACTGTTTTCGGGGAGCGTCCGCACGCACTCCGCATCATCACCCCCCCCACGCACACACCTTCTGTGCGGGAGCCGGCCCCGCGGCCGAAATTCTTCTCACTGTCAAAGCTAATTTCTGACGTTTAATGTATTCTAGAAGACTGAGTTAAAATAAAAATATGATTAAAGTAATATAAATTCAATGTATAGGTAGCGCACGTTCTCGCGACACCAATGGCTGTATTGGTACCATCCGCAAAGTCGCTTATAATACGAAAGTAGGTTAAAGACGACAGATTCTCGCGCACAACACAGTTCACAGTCTAAATTAGTTCACTGAATTGTTTAGTACGATTAACAACAAAATAATCCAGTACTGTGTGTTTAACTGTGCAAGACTACCTTCAAACAGTCGCTGGCTGGAGACTTAGATTCATTTTTTTTTTTAAAAAGTGGCTCAAAATGTCTACTAATGTGTCCCAATACATAAGGCGGCGTGTTGTCGGCAAACAAAGTTGAACCCGAACATTTGGGACTGAGTGACGGTTGAGGGAGTGCAGTAAAGATAACAGTCCTCGAACACGAAATGAGTCTTTATAACGGTCCGCTACGATAGCTACCATCACCACCAAGCGCAATGTCTACAAATACCGTTAGAAGAAATTATACAATCAAGCCCAACGCTAACATATAGACAGATAAATATCTTAAGAATTTAGTTTACTGACAAAGATTGACTGAGTTAAATATAAAACTCATCTTACTACTGGCTCCAGAGACCCCAACAGTGTGGAATCCTGCAACTTTCATTGTGTAGTTTCACGTTTTTTTTTTTGAGTCCTTGATACTTCTGAATTCCGTCACCAGTCCGCATGTCCAAACACTTCGTAAGCGTTTCTTACCTTCCTGTCCGACTCGCCGAATCCCAGCCCACCTCTTCCTTTCTTTAGAGCTTCAGTCGATTTAAACTACGACCCGGTCACTTCCTCGCGGTTTGCTTTTTTCAACTCTTCATTAAACAAACTTTTTATGTACATTTCCGGAAATTATTCGTGTGGCATCTCGGTACATGTAGTTTAAACGCGCTCATATTTATTAGTGAGTACTAACAGTCCGCTGCGGGCGCGATGGAGAGGAAAGACTACAAGTCCCAAAGTGTTTCAATAACGGAAAAAGGCGCATGCGTACGTTACATAGCGCACAATTGCGGGGCCGCTATACGAATGCTGCGTTTCCGTTGCTTGTACATGTAGGTATCATGAAACATCAGCTGTATGAATAAAAACAGTGATAATTGTGAGGTTTTTACAAAGTCCCCTTTTGAAGTCTCCCTAAACGCAGCATATAACTTGTACGACTGTTTAAACAACGAAATAAATAAATTAGTTTGGAATACTGTGTAACATATTTGTATATTTAGCTTTTATTTCTCCAAATTTAAATGTCACATTTTCTATGGAAATATAATTTAAAGCCCCTTCAAGAGAAGAATATAAATTAACCGAAACTGGAAAATTGCTCACATAAGTTTGATGTCGATATAATCCCTCTTTCTGCCATTCAAAGGTCTATTTTTTATTTACAAAATTAGAATTATGGTGCAGATCAAATGTTACAAATCCCTCTTTCTGCCATTTAAACGTCTGTTTTTTTTTTTTTTTTTAATTGGCATAATTGGCAGCTCAAATGTTACCTTTTCTAGTGGATCTGACTTAGACTGTTGAGTCAACCACATGTTTACGGAGAGAACTTCCAATTTTTACCATAACTGAAAAAGAGAATTCCTTGCTCATTGTATCATAGTAATCCACCTACATTCCATATTTTTTCAAAAGCAAAGCTAGTTAAGGAATGTAAAAGACAAACTTTTTGAAACTGTCATAAATAGTGGAAAGAGCACTGTTCCAATAAGCCGGTATCCACTCACATTCGCAGAATAAATGTATCAAAGATCCAGAGCTGCATTTACATTTAATAGCTGATATGTCACTGGAAATATCCAAAGAAGACATACTGCGGTAAAGTAGAGTCTTTAAATATACTTAATTTTGAGTAGTGCAGACAGGTAAGACTAGCATGATGCAATGCAGCCACAGTTACAGAAATAAAAGTCAGGGTCATGTTCCCAAGTCTCCCTCAGTGTACTATAATAACAACTATTACTTCTTACTATGATGATATGTATGATAGATATTATACCTCTAAGAAGAATCTTGAGAATGATCTGTTTTGGTTAGCTGTAACCAAAGTCTATTGTACATTTCAAATGAAGTTCCTCAACTGGAAATAAAAAATAAAGCTCACAATTAAGGAATGTAAGTTATTTCTGAGAGGGTCTAAACATATCACCTGATACTGGTCACAGAGCTCATTTTTAGTTGTTAATAAAATTTACCAAGACAGCTTGCTTCTGTATTATCCATCCACCCATGTTCATTAACCACTTATTGTGAGCAGGGCTACGGCAGTCTTAACCTGGCAGTTTATCCCAGAAGCAATGGGTGCTAAGCAATACAACTACCCCTGGATGGGATGCCAGAACATCGCAGGGGGACAACAAACACCCATTTACACTCACATGCACACACTATCAGCAATATTAGAGTGAGCTTCTGTATTAGGTTACTAGAAATGAGTTCAGTCTCATTTCTATGTTTTATGTTCTTAGGTTCTCTGGTATAACAGCTAACAGCATATTACTGACTAGCTCTCCATTTATCATATGCCCTGCCGCACACCCTATACTTCAAGGATAGGCTTAGGACCCCTGCAGACCTGCACTGGACAAGCATGCATTGAAAATGGGTGAATGAATAAAGTACTCAAAGTATAGTATATTCAGAAGAGACTTTCTGAAAAGGAAGATTAGAAGCCCTCATGATGAAGGAACCTGAGGGAAATCAGACTCTATGGAGCCCATGGGATGGTTGAGAATTACTATCTGTTCAGGGCAAGAAGACGTGAACCAGGAAAAAGTGGGGTCACGCAAATTAACCACAGAATTCAGCTGGTTAGTGTTTTATCACTGAGTATGAAAGAGTGCAAGCTTCAGATGCACCACTATAGTATTTCAATTAAATTACTTTATCCTCCAAAGGGATGGTTTGGACAGACTATAATGGACTTCCTGGCTCACACAGCCAATTTTATAAGATCTCACAGCCTTAGTGGAGATCAGCAAAATGAATTCTTTGGCACACTGACACATTATTGGTGAAATAAAGAAGTCTTAACTGGAGAGCACACTAAGGAGCTGCTTAACTCACACACAATTATTTAGGATTGTTTAAAATGTTCAGATAAATCCTGCCGCTTCAGTCTTGTGTAAAATATTGAGACAATATCAAAGCAGAAAAAGAGCCTGTTCAGTTCAGTTTTTCAGGCCTGTTTTAGTGAGGGTTGCAGGCTGAGGTGGTGGACTCAGACCCTCCTGTTCCCCAGCTTCTCTTGGGGGATGCCCAAGTGCTCCCAGGCCAATGGAGAGATATAATCCCTCCAGCAAGTTCTGATTCTACCCCCAGGTCTCCTTCCAGTGTGACATGCCTGCTACAACTTTCAAAGGAGTCAGCCAGGGGGCATCCTCACCACATACCTGAACCAACTCTTCTGGCTGCTCTCAATCCAAACAGAATCTCTACTCAAAGGCTGCCCTCAGGTCAACTAGCTTCTCATCTTGTCACACAGGGTCAGCCCAAACTTCCTTGCCGTAGCGGAGGGGCTTACATGGTCCGTGAATTTCAGAGCTATGTCCTTTGCAGCCTAGAGCTCCTGATAGGGTCTACCTTAGCAAATGGGGCCCGGGCAGACAGTCTAGGCAAAGAATTGTCCACACTGCCCCCCATAACTGCAAAAAAGTGTACCCAGCCTGGGTGAGGGTTACCAGGTCCCACCCCTGGAGCCAGGAGCAGTGTTCCTCAGTGAGTTGCTGATGGCTGGGTGACAAACATAGTCCAACTAGGATTAATCAAAACAGCACTATGGAGCCATCTTGCAGGGTGCAATGCCAGCAAAGGGGCCCAAATGAGTGGGACGGTCCTTGACAGTGTGGAGCCTGGCAGTAGAAACTGGCTCTGGACATGTGCAATATGTTGCACTACTGGAAAGGATACTTTGATAAACTTTTTGTGAAAGGAATGAATGAAATAAATTAATAAAGGAAAAAATTCTTAACTGGACAATATTTCAGGGCAGCACAACGTTGCAGAATGTCTTGCTGCTGCATCACAGCTCCTGGGCAGTATGTTTGGGCCTGGGTTCAAATCTAGTGCAATTTCTGCAGATTTTGCATGTTCTCATGTTAGTAAGTTTCGCTCAGGTGCTCCAGTCTCCTCCCGTCCTCCAAAGCTGCTTTTCAGCAGAAATGGTCACTGAATTAGTGGTAGTGTGTGACTGTGTGAGTGAATGAGTATGTGTGATTCTCTTGTGACTGACTGTGTCCTGTCCTGTCCAAGGTGTATCCTACATCACACTCTGTCTTTTGAAGATACGGTCTGGACCACAGCAGCTCACCGTGCCACATTCTGAATGAATGAATGCCTTGTTCCAAAAAACATTAGTTTGCATTTTAACAAGCCAGATATTATACAACTATGGAGAAGTAACGATTATAATGATGTGTAATTTTCAGATTTCCTAAAGGCCTGTTCTATAGACCAATATTCTAACATTAATATTATAGAAAAATCTTATTTAATGAGAAAGTCAATAATTTGGGAGGGAGTTTATCATTTGTGAGTGATATTTTAGGGAATATCTGTACCCATTGTGTATGTACTGTAGTCCTGTCAGCAGCTGTAAATGTAAACCCAGGGGAGATGCAGATATTAGTCCATTTCAAAGCGCTTATACATACACCACTTTAAACAATAGGAGCAATATCTTTGTAACTGGGAGGAAGAACCATGAAAGAACCTTAGTTATGGGGATGCTGCACTGTGGCACCGCAAGCTTCAGTTTTCGTCAGCTTGCTCAGATACATTAAGCAAACCGACACACGTGCCAAATCTCCTGCACTAACTGAACATAAAAGATCCACAGTCCCTTTAATATTCAAGTCGTAAAACCAGGAGAATAATAATCAATTAGACTGTTTTTCTTTTAAAAGGGGCTTGATAATGCTTTCCGTTTTTCCACATATAATTATGTTGTGTTTTGCCAGCATTTGTTAGGTGATTTTCTTTACAATTTACATGCTGGTTATACCAGTGCCTCTGTTCTAATATGCTTTTTTATGATATAGTAGAAAGTAAAATAGTAAAACATCACCTCATGCATCATCTCTTTAGACAAGCATTCTGGTCCGGGTGGTAATTCACTGTGTTCTATCATTTACTGACCCGTCATGGGTTACTTTTAGTGCCACACTTACAAAATGTGTGCGCATGATGTTGGATATAAATCGTTTGTTTGTTACATATCAATTACAAATGCAACTGTAGGCTGTCAGCAGCAGCTCAAACTGGTCAGCGAAGAGCGGGGGTTCAACAGCGAAATCAGCGCAAATGGGGAATTCAACTGCTGCCCTCTAGTGGCAAATTCAGGCCTCACAAGGTTTGACAAGGCACAGTTATGGTGCGAATCCGCAAACCCCGAGTAACGCCAGCTACAGCATATTTTAGTTTCTGTAGAAAAAATATCTACTGATGGGCATTTCTCTTTGAGCTCTTATTTTCTTTAAGCTTTCATTCTAAAAGTGCACAGAAAATCATACCGAACTGTAATCCAGATGTGGTTACGCACGCCACCCAGCGGAAAATAAGTTTATAACAATCTATGCGCGAACTGAAAACTTCGGGTGTGTTTTTCTGCCTATTATATTTTGCATAGAATAAAAAATCCGATCCAAGAGCAGTTTCATAGCCTAGTATCCATTGCTAGACCGCCACGAACGTCCTCAGGGTAAACGGTTAATGAAAATGGATGGATGGACGGATTACAGCAATATTGTCACTGCACTGAGATGAACTAGTGCCCACCCAGTGTCACAGTCAAAATGGATGCAGACGTGCATATATAAGAACGATCAAATGCAAATGACACATCGACTTCCAGTTCCTATAATATCAAAGAAAAAAACATTTCCACTTCATAGTATTAGTAGTAATTTCTTTTCGTAGTAGCTTTTTTTATCATATTAATTCTGCAATCACTGATTTTTGGGTTCAACTAATTAAAGCAAATTAAAAATCCAATATTTTATCCTTCAGATGCTAATAAATAAAAAACACACAACCTAAATCCGCCCAATCCTCAGTTATCACTAGCTGAATAACCCTTGGCCTGTCGAAAATAAACTCTATCCCTCATTTTTGCAAAATGGTATTCAGTCATGAGGCAGCACAGAAGGTCAGGGTGGCCCAGACCGTGTCTGGAAACATGGGGTGTGAGGCAGGATACCCCTTCAATGGGACACCGGTGCATCACTGGACACTTCACCTCACTCACACCATCATACACTCACCAAAGACAATTTTAGAGTCCCAGTTCACCTGAAACACACACCTTCGGACTGTGAGCAGAAACCCACGTGAACACGGTGCAAACTCCACACAGGCCGAGTCCGTTTCAGTCTGAAACAGAGCCCAGGAACCAGTGCCACCTGTTGTGTCAGTGTCCCAGCCTATTTAGAGGCTTCATTTTTGGCGTTGCACTGGAACTTGAGACAAGGAAAGTGAAATATTAAACACACCTGTAAACATCTTTAGCTAAATAGAATAGTGATCCTCCTGTTTTTGCATAAACGTATTACGCACCGTGAAAGTGAGAACCTCAGTGACAGTATGTGCACATTAATCATTTGTAGTATTTATTCAAAGCCCAAGTCACATATTCTCACTCTCACTGGGCGCAGTTTGTTTTAATGACTTTTCTGTTTTATACAGCGTTGAAAGGAGGACATTTCAGGTGGGGCCAACTGAAAATGACCAGCAACGCCCCTTGAGCCAGAAAAAGGGGGTAAAGTTTACTACAGTGCAGCGGCGGTCACACAGATCATTTTCCGGGTTTTGTTGCACTGATTTGTACAGCGATGCTGTTTGGAATCTACAGCTACTGCATGTTTGCGCTGTTTTAACCATATAAACCAGAGGTTTTCGCCAGTGGGGGGCGGACCGGAACTGGGACGTAAACTTTGCTTTGCCAAGCCGGGGAAAGTCCGCAAATAAATAAATATTTCTGTGCAAGGCATAGAAAAATTGTATTTATTTACTCACGTCATAAAATGTATATTTATATTTATAGATAAAATAAGTTGTGCCAATATTTAGCAGTGCTTCTATGTGGACGGCGGGATTTTACCTTCGTCAGGTTTAGTGCGGACAGTATAAGCCAGCAGTAGTTTGTTTTTGCCTTCTACTGTATACAGATAAAAGACGAGTTGCCTTCAGCAAACTTCAACGCGCTGTTTTTTTTTGGGGGGGGGGGGGGGCTGCGCATGTTAAAGAAACTGAAGATCTGAAAATACTGGGGAAAAAAAGGTGTTACGTCCCTTACGGCGTGTTTTTCTTTGCTTTTTGTCTCGCGATATTTTCAGGATTGGGATCGTCGTCGCTCACGATACCAATCAAGAGATAACGAGTCACAGGATTGGAGCTCCTGGACCGAGGGGAACCAATCAGTGAGGAGTGGGAGGGGCCTGGCTCACGTAAGGAGGACATTGTGAGGGTCACTTAAAAAAAAAATTTTGATTTGCATTCTGTATTCTGTATATGTAAAACAACCCTTTGTATTTGTGTATTGAATTTATGTTAAGTCTTGTTCTTCCCATGTCCTGTCCCTACCCTATGAATACTCGGTGCATATGTAAGGAAATGTGGCAGGTAAAAAGGTGCAGGTGAAGCACTGTTAGACACACTAGGTAAGAGGGTGGGTGCCAACCCTGTACTTTTGATTTTGGGAGGTTAGCTTAGTGTAGTGAGGTTTTTTTGTGTGTGCGTGTGGTTCATTTGCATAGCTAGGAGAATACCACTAGCCTAGGGAAGGTGTGTTTTGTTTTGTTTATTTTTTTAGTGCCGTCCAAGCTTGTTTCCTTCATGGCCCTTCCTTTTGTGTCATCCCATTGTCTATTCCTGCATTCCATTCTGTTTGGTGTGAAAGCAATAAAACTTTCTATTAATTGGCAGTATATCCAGGCTGGCTGGTTTTTCTTTCACTGGCGGTTTGCTGTGCATCATCCTCGTACACCCAGACGTTTACAGCAACATGTGTTATTGACCCAAACCTTATCCCCCAGACTTGGACCAGGGTCATAACAAAAGCTGATCAAAAGCTTTCAATTGATGTGTTAGTATCCTCCATCATATATAGTATGTATAAGCATGGATTTGTTTATCTGCGGAATGCAGATCTCTAAGCATGTGATGAGCCAAATGTGTTTTTCATTGTATTTCACACAATAGAGACGTCCCATCATGACCCAAAGGGGTCACTTTGAGGCACCGTTGTGACCATTGTGTGCAGAAATTCTTCTCAGTAAGGCAGTTTTTAAGGTGAACCTCATCCACAAATGTAGTTGTTCTGAGGGCATCATATAGTGTGGCTAACAGAACTGCCTGAGCTAGGAAGCTGCTTGGAGAGGATTTAATCCTGCTTCCTGCAATAGCAACACTAGTCTGAGAGGGAAAAAAAAATTAAATGGGTGCACCAGTCCACAATATAAAAAAGTTTGAGAAGCCCTGCTGTAAACAATGAGTTCTTTACCGATTGTTCACTGAGTAACTGGGTGGCTATTTACTCTACAGGCCTTGGACATTTTACAGTGTTTTGTTGTAGTTGCAACAGCTGCAATTTGGACTCCTTAGTATCCTTAGTTCATAGCAATCATAAAAACTTTATAAGTCTTATCAAGGTAAGCACGTCGAAATGAGGGTGTGAGAAGGAGAAGTGATTAATGTGAATGTGTGTGGATCTTTAAGCTCAAATGCCAGTGTGGAAGACTTGCACAGCACTGTGTGCAGGATATCAAAGGTTACCTGCTGCCGGATGCACAGAAGATAAAAAAAAAAAAATCACTGGAATTATTTTTTTTTTAATACCGAGTAGCCACTAATAGATGTGGGGGGAATCTACCTTTGCAGCATGGCTCTTATCAGTTCCAGCAAAGTGCCATAAAATACCCTTCAAGCCATCAATATTACTGCCTTGTGAAACTGATTATTTTGCCAGGGCTGATTGTGTTGCCAGGGCAGTTAGTTTGGCTCGTGATCCAGTCAGAACCACAAGTTTGTACAACCACTGACTGTGAAAAAGCTAGTTAGGCTGCCAACATAGACCAAGATGAAGCTGTTACGAAATATTTTTGGGGGGGGGGGGGGGAAAAAA
>UFQX01000705.1:301506-321833 GCA_900497675.1 Arapaima gigas | reverse complement strand
AAGCTGTTACGAAATATTTTGGGGGGGGGGGGGGGGACAAAACAACGGAGGGATTTAAATCCAAGTCAGATGAGAACGCTTCTATAGCTGTGATTTGACTTCTGGTGGCAAGATGTGGAGAACGTGGAAAGCTGCTGTCACCGCTGATTCTCAAGCAACTTTAGAGAATGTGCAAATCTGCCAAGAAGAGCTGGTAAAAATGCCACAAGCTGAAATGTGACATTTTTGGACACTTATGCAAAAGGCTGTAAGTGCTGACAAAGCTCATATATTGAGCTCTGGAATTGAGTAACTTCTACAGCCAGTGTCTTCCCTCTTTTTTCCATCTCGTAGTCCTGGCATCTAGTGTAAGATATCTTATCCTTTATTGAGAAAATGAACATAAATATGATCTTGAAAACTGTAAATGTCTACAAGTAAACATCTATAAATGCCTGGAATGTTTCCGTTAATGGCGCTGTTATGGCTCACGTTAAAAGGTAACCTGCAGGCATGCTGCGTAACCCCACCTAGTCTCCTTAGTCAGCACTGTTTTCCTCTGCTTATGGGTCTGGGCAAGATACCCTGGCATGGCCAACCAGCGTGCCAGACGGATGGTGTTGCCAGTAATTTGTAACCGCGAATCCACCTAGGAGTTCCAGCTGGCTGGCAACAAGAACATGCACTTCAAGTTCAACTTTGAACTTTTGATTTGTGTCTACAAGGTCAAAATATATACTTTTTATTTTGGTAATTCTCCTTGACCTCAAATGCTTTCCCTTTTAAAATTGGTAAACAGATGCACGTGCGAATGTCACTAGTGGGTTGGGTGTGTATGTGATGGACGGCATTCAGCAAATGGATTCTGCCTTTTGAGGAAAACCTTCGGACTTTGCTTCATGTGCTCACACTTTCACCCATGTGCGTCAGAATTTGGACTGAATATTGAGGGCAGTTCTGCAGTGTTTCAGGCAATTGGTGCCATGCAGGAAGATGACAGAAAGATTTTTGTTCTGCCTATCTTTATGGCTGACAATAAATTTGAGTTACTAAGGGCGGCCTTGAGTTCAGTTGTCCCATTGTGTTAACTGCAGGCTTACGGGTGGGGTGGGTCACCGCAGAGATTGGCTGGACTGTAAAATACACTTCGCGGTAAATTTTTTTATTACATATAACGCTTTTTTTTGACAGTGGTTTGTAGGATATGCCAGGTTAATAAAGGTATGTTGCCAGGCACTAGTACAGGCCCTGGATGACGAATTATACTTATTAAATATATTTTTCCAATTAGTATTTTTGTCAAGCCATATGCTGTAACCTCAAAATGTCAGAGCCAAGAGAAAAAATTTGTTTGCAGAAGAAAATTAAAAACTGAAATAAACTGCTTGAAGATGAGGGAGACAACTGTCAAAGAGACTGCAGCAATGGACACGTCGCCTTCAATGCTAAGAACACAAGAACTGGACGAAAAGTCATCTCAGCAGCAGATGACTGCTTGGTGACTCTGTACGTTGAGCCTTCCAGCAAAGCTGAAGGGGGGTCCACTGCTAATTGTACATACCTAGAACGTTCTGAACCACTTGTCATAGATTCACAACAAGCCCTTGGACTTCAAAGGCCCTGCTCACATTTGTCATGTTCCTTCAAAGAACTGGGCGAAGCCTGACATCTCATCTGAACCACCTCGTTGAACCACCTTTGTTTTGCTCAGCTGCGATATGCTTTCTTAGGGAATCTAATGTCATAAATCAAATGTTTACGCTGCATTCCTGGCAGTCGTGATAGTGAGATTTCTGAAAATGGTTTTGCTCGGATCCATTCATCTTTGATAAAACTGATATATCCATTGTTACGCAGGAAGAGCAAAATAAACTTGTCATGCCGAGACTTTTCTATTGTGCGAAATACAATGAACAGCGTATTTGGCTCATCACATGCTTAGAGATCTGCATTCTGCAAATAAACAGCTCACAGAAGCCAGCAGTTAGTGGGCTCTTTATAGCAGTGTGTTTCAGCAGGTGGGCCCATCCCCGGCATGGGAGTGATGCTCTGAAGAGAAGACCACTCCAAGGCTTTGCGATAGCCTTATTACAGCCTGCAGGGGAGGCGGCTGCCCGGGAGTCTCTACCGAGGGGCAGGCAGCTGGCTTGAATTTGACGGTTGAGCTGTGAAACTGCTTCCCACACAAGAGAAACTCCATTCAGACTGGCACTTGACCAAATCTGTTGGCTGGTTGTGGTCGCAGCTCATCTTTTTCCATTTAATGCCTTCCCAGATGGCAGTGAAAACATTTGAGGCTATAACTGAATGATGCACACAGGCCAGCAAACAGATCTCTTTCATAACCGCTATTTTTCACTAATAGACTGTCGGGGGGAGATGCTGATGGTTTGATTTGTGTTTAGAGTTACTGCACAAACCCAAGAACAACATACAGGTTTGCATGTATAGTACTGTGCAAAAGTCTTAGTCACCTGTGGGAAAAATGCTATAAAGCAAGAATGGTTCCAAAAATAATGCCTAAATACTTATTCATCAATAAACCTTCTAAAAAGTGCAGTAGACAAAAAAAACCTCAATCAGATCAATATTTGGTGGGACCACCCTTTGCCTTTAAAACCCCATCAATTCTCTTATGCAAACTTGCGTGCAGTTTAAGGTAGAGGTTGGTAGGTTCTTCCAAAAATTTTGAGGAACTGGCCACAGTGCTTCTGCAGACTTTGACTGTCTCTGCATGTCCTCCCAGACTGACTTGATCATGTTGAGATCAGGGCTCTGTGGGGACCATAGCATCTGGTGCAGGATTCCTTCTTTTTGCTGAAGATAGTTGTGTATGACTGAGATTGGGTGTTTGAGGTCATTCTCGGGCTGCAGAATGAATTTGGAACCAATGAGAAACCTCCCTGATGGTAGATAAGAATCTACCTGTACTTCTCAACAGACACTGAAGTTGCATGCCTAAGACTTTTGCGCAGTACTGTATATTTTTAATAAGGCCATAACTACAGACCTTCAGGTTGAGGATCTTGCTCATGGCCGGTACAGTGTTATGTGTCTCATTGTGTACTAAAAATTGAGGTTATTGGAGTGCAAAAAGTCAAGCAAATAAAAATCAATCAATGTTAAGTCAATACAGCAGATGTTTATTCTCCACCTGTACCTGTATGAACTGGAACACTGTGCTTGAATCAGTCACATTGTGGGTCACAGGTCATTGTGTGTGAAAACTCTGCCAAGCAGGTTTAAGCTTTTTCCAGCATTATTCACAAAGGAATATTCTATGTGCAAGAGGTCCAGGGGAAGTGACTGCTGGAAAGAGTGGAATTCCCAGAATTAGGGTCAAATAGTTTCGGTATGTCACACCAATTTTCCTCGGTGAGGCCAGTGTTACCAAAGACAGTGTCGGGCCCATAGGTTTCTTGGTCAGCAAAGCCGCGGACGCAGGAATACGGTGCACGTGCAGAGCATTAATGTCAGTACACGATACACGCTGAGCTGTTTATAATATTTACAGGTTGACAGTGAGACACATGATATAAAACACAATGTACAAAGGCTGTACAGCTGCAAGCCTTCAGCTGTAAGACTGCCGCACACCACCTTATGCTCCTCCCTCCTCCTCAGAGCCTCCTTATAAAACCTGAGGCCCCACTCTTTACAAATCTTACCATCATTTTAAGTTACCATGGCTATGGTTAAACATAGAACACAGAACTTTTAAACACAGAATACATGTAGATATTCATTTCGCACATAAAACATAATCCATTAACATCGAAACAGATGCAGTATTAAAAGTGTCAGCTATATATATATATATATATATATATATATATATATATATAAAAGTATGAGTGGTACTTTGTAAAATGTTTGGCACTTGGAGAACAATAAAATGAAAAAAACATGGCCCGTTTGGCAGTATGGAAGCGGGAGTAGTACTTAACAGTAGCGAGGCAGCAGGAACAGTTCAATGTACTATGGAAGAACAAATGGTAAGTATTGCTGAACGACAACCAGCAAACACGTTTGCAGAAATGTTAACTGAAGTTTTATACACAGGCCGAATGTCGGCGACGACCTGAAGCTGGGCCGAGCGCGGCTGTGTCGTCACCACCGGTTGCCGGGCTGGAGCAGCCTGGACTGTGAAGAAAAGTGGCGCAGCAACAGAAAGGAAAATTCGACGAATAATGGTGACAAATACGGGGATGCCTGCAGAAATGTTGCGATACATCTGAGGAAAGAGCAGAAGCTTTTGAAAGAAATATCTAGACTGTGAAAACATATTATTCCAAAATCTATTACTCGATTGAATCTCCGGCCTGATTCTGGGAAGAGGACACTTTATAATTTCCTAAGTAATTTACAAGTCGCCTACAGTCCCGTTCCCTCTGTCAATTGTATATCATAATAAATGATGCACAAATAACTCCAATGCCACCCCCCCATACACAAGGTTGCAACTTTGTGTTAGGAATAAAAACTGATCTACAACATCAGCTTTTCTGGTGAAAAAGGGACAAACAATTTTTGAACAAGAATAATGATGAAAAAGCTCAATATCGCGGGAAGTGTAGTCTGATGCTATATCTTTGCCCCTGTGACACCTCATACCTAATTTCCAAGTATTCTAGGTGAAAAAAAGCAGGAGGGGCAGAAGAAAATTTTGTATACAAAAAGTAATGATGTGATTTGCACTTTTTCCCGTACGCAGCAACTGGCTGAGTAGTTTCCCGACCGACTTCTTACGCAGGATGTGTTTCAGGTTTGCACTATATGACAAAGTGAAACTCGCTTGACATTTAAACACTGGCAGCATTGCTTGGTGTTTCTGTGATAAATCAGGTTGGACACTTTACCCTGAGCTGCTGGGATCCCTTCTATTTGGCTCCACCAGTCAGTCAGACGCTCGAGCTATTGTTTTGCGTATTTCTGTAATGGGCACAGTGGAAAAAATAATTGTGTGCTGTATATGACACGAGGTGCGTCCACTATAGTTACTTGAACAATAATGCAAATGAAAACCATGATGTCATAATATGGTATTTCTGTTAAGGTCATGAAACAATGGAATTCAATGATAACTCATTGTCACAGCGGCTTTGATTTGAATCAGGATATTATCTTGCAAACAATAACATTCTGTAGGATGTTTTGTTCCCTGCTGAACTGTTTTCACCTTGTCTGCTGTTTCCAGGATCGTTGCGTCAGAAAACAATGAGTTTTGTTCTTTATGTCCTTCGGATGTCTGGTGGCACTCTGTTGCCCAACGTCCCCTTGTTGTTCCTGTCTGACCCACGTGAGCCCATAGATGACTCCTGGTGGTGCTGAAGCAGTGTCGACCTGTTGACTTCAGAACAGAACACCGCCACTGTTTGTTTTGCTGACAATCTCTTTAAAGAAGTACCAATACAAATATTTTCAAATAATTTTTCCAGGATGTAGTAAAACAAAAATGCTCCACTGCTGTTTGACCCTACAGTTTTCCACATTCTCTCTTCTTCTTTCCATAGCTGCTGTATCAGGGGATGCTGAAGCCCACAAACTCCCTTGGGAGTCTGTGGATGTGCTTCAGGGATTCAGTGAAGCACAGTTGGATTAAAAAGAAATTTTTCACAATAAAATCTCAAAAAAAAATATATTGCCATGACATTACCATCTGAGACATAAACGTAAGCTGTTCAATTAGTATTCAGTAGTTGTCATACTATAGTATAGTATTCAAGTGCTGGGTTTTCAGTACAATAGTTCTCTCAATTCATTAATAGATATTTTCCTAAGAGGGGTCCTTAATGTCTGTGAAATTTTTTAACCAGTCTGTGGCTTACAAAGGGTTAAGCAATCCATAATCAGCAAAAAAAATTGCGTTGGCTTTTTAAAAGAAAATTTGTCTGTGTGTTTCATGGAGACAAAGCATTTTATCATTTACAAAAACCAAAACTGTTAAAATGGATTCTCGAGGAACAGATCTCAGTCTTTAAAAATAAGTATAAATCCTGGTACAATTCAGTCAGACCCACCCCTGTCCAATGGGCCACTGTTTCTTACAGAGGGATGACAGAAGTTGTGTTCTTACGATGCCATGGTTGCTTTTCTGCAGCCACAAACCATCAGCCACCCATAAAAAGTAATGAAAGTGCAGCACATTCTCTTTTTATTTCTTATCACAAGTCTACAATGGATGTATGAACAGTCATAAATTATGATGCTCAATGTCCAAAACAGGTTTGAAGTTCACTTTTGAACCCTTTTGTTGTGGCTGCCATCTATTATCCACTTCAGGGCCTGATCACGCTCTCTCTAAAGCTTTTAAAATGTCCATGCTCAATAAAATCTTTTATTTGAGTTTCCATGACCAATATCATTGCGTTATTTGGCAGTTTCTTAGTTATGAAAAGCAGAAGAGCATTAAGATCCCCTTTACAGGTGAGAGTTACTGTCCTGAATCACTGAAGAAAATATGAACAGCCCTCTCTTTTTGCCACTTTGTATTAAATGAGTATTTTAAGCAATATAAGAATGGCATAACTCTTAAGGGCAAACACCTGTAAAATGTTCAATACCTTAGAATCAGCTTCTGTCAAAACAGCCCCGAGCAAAGTTACAGAATCCCTGGTGGAGAAGATCAAGTTATAAAACTTAGTAAACATTTTGAGCTGCAAATGGTTGATGGAGAAACATTTTAATATTAATCGTGCGCAACAAAAAAAGTTCACGTTGCACTTTGTTTCCTATTGTTCTGTGCAGAAATGTTCCGCCAGTTTCTTAAACTCAGGCTTGCATGAAAAACAGGGGTGAGATTATTTCACCTAAGCTCTACCTCTTAGTCCCCTGATAGTCACAATTCACAGTACAGGATTGCACACTTTTCTCATTATTCCAAGCTCTGATTCTGCCCCCAACAGATTCTTCTATTTTATTCTAATTAAATAAACCTTAAATCTTAATAAATATTTCTTGTAATTTTATTTCATTTAGGTAAAAATGGTTCCATATGTCACTAAACATATTTTCAATTATCTTACTTTTGTTTACTTTTCAGAGTATTCAGTTTTGTCACAGAGGTGCACAGATTTGTTCACAACATTTCCTGTAATCAGTATACAAAACAATATTTCTGCTGTTATTTTTTTACTAGTGAATATAAAACGGATGGTGTTTCACAAGATAAACTGAAAGAAATGCTAAAAAGTAACGTGTCTGAGCATTGCCCCCCACTTTCCATCCATCTTCTGCAGACATATTTTCCTGTTTTTCACTTATAACTGTGATGCTGGCCACACACACTCAGCAAAAAAAAAATATTACCGGTAATCTAGGTCCATTACATCAGGTGATTTTCCTCATCTTTGCCAGTTGGAAAAACATCGCTGTTGGAATGGGAAAAACTGCTCAGATATGGATTGAGGTGTCAGTACCAGCCTTTTCAGAATAAGTGCCCACAGTCTGCGTGAAATGCCAGTTTTTCATCATCCTAGCAGCAAAAAGAATGATGGAGGTGGGTGAGAAAGTAGCGATTTTTGATCAGAGCTCGGCATAAGTTGAATATTGAAGATGAGCATTTGGGACCTCAGTTAGATGTGGCACTGATTCCAAAAAAGATGTCCATAAAATTGTGAATTTGCCATCTGGGCACCTCAGTCCCTTGTGACTTCAGTAACGAAATATCTTTATGCATCTGTAATTTTCCGAAGAGGACTTGTGACAGAGATGCTATCTCTACCCAAGTGAGATGAAGTGATAGTTGACACAATAAGGACTCTGTTCATTGTTTCGGTGCGATGGCATTTATCTGTGCAACCTGTAAATCAAGAATCATGTGCCTTTGAAGCCCATTCGTTGTCTACCTGTCATTCAATTCATATTTTAAATGCTGCAATGTTTCTGTTATCAGAGCTGCTCAAAATGTGTCATTTCAAAATTATAAAGTTGTGAAAGTAGCATCAGGTTGCTTCATCATACACACAGTTCCAGGACCATGAAATGGCACCGCTGTGCTGCTCTGGAGCGTATCATTTTACACATGTAGATGAAGAGGAAGAACTTGCTGGATGATTGCAAAATGTTTACTAAAAACCCCAAACAATAAAAATATATTTTATTTTATTTTTTTAAACAAATGCACAAGAACGCTTTTTTCACGCAACATTTTTCCGACATCACACTTCCCACCAGCACAATACAGCCGAGTTTTCAGCTGCATGCTGCGTTTCCACCTTTCCAGACTTTGTGACAAACTAGCTGAGATCCCAAGCCATTTCACATCTCAAGTTCTCCTCATTTTATGTTTCACAGTATTAGTTTTCTTCCAATAAAAAAAAAAGATGACGTCCAAAACCACAGGTGACGGATCGCCACCCTCACAAACAGCAAAAATAGAAGCAGCGCTTTACAGACCATTTCAGGAATGAAGAGATGCTTCTCCTGGGCAGGAACGTGGCTTTCATCGTGTCCCCTGACATTTAGATGCGTCACGTGCGCTCACGTGGAATGTGAATTCTCTCAGAAGACATGCTTTTGATGGCTGCAAGGTCCTGGATAGCTCAGAGGCACATACTGCCATAAGCATTAAGGAACAGCACCTGTCCTGTAAGTGCCTGTAAGTAGGTGCCTTTCTTCAAAACATAGTTGTAGTATGCAGTTATTTAGCAGCAATGATCCAGAGAAAATCGCCACTCCTGTCTCTTAGCTGGGACCTGTCAGTCACACTCCATAGAGTTTCCGTGACACGGCTCACTTGTGATCAGCGGGTTCCAGCTTCAGTACCCAGAAGAGGGCCTGTTCTTATGTTTCATCTAAATGGTTTTTTTTGCTTCCAATTCTATTCTAAAGGCGTGCTATAAATAAACAGTTAGAACTATATATAGAAAAACACGTTTCAACACTTCACCTGGTACTTAAAGACTAATAAGCTTTCGGATGGTTAAAGTGGATCCATTAGCAGTATCTGCCAGGCAGTTATTTGAGCAAATTGTGTATAAATAAATGGTGCTGTTGTCCATATAACAGATAATCAGAAAAATGTTGTTTTTAGCAGCTGACAAAACTTGTGTGATTTACCCCACTGAAGTGCTGAAAACTGGAACGGAAATTCGTTTCTGAACGTATGTCACACACATGAAAAGTTTGTAGCGAATGCTGAAAAAAGAACAAAGCCTCCTTAGACACGTTACATGTTCAAGCAACTCAGCCATGCGCTTCTTCAGAGCTGTTCAGCTTGCTGCGATGAACTGATTTACTAAGCTGAGGTATATTGTCTTCAGTGTCTATTTTCCAGGGCAGAAGAATCCCACACAGCAGCCAACTGTACAGCTTAGAGGAAGTACAGTAACCGGGCTGCACCCCTTTCCTTCATTCTTTACGTTGGTTTCTGTTCCACTTTATAATTGAAAGGCATTCTTGCTGAAAGTGAGTCACCTCTTGGCAAAAACAAGCTGCTGCCAGACCGTATGGGTTACCGACAGGTTTCACAAATTCTTCTGAAAGGTGCTCAACCTGATTGTCCCAGTGAAAAACAAATGAAAAAAATAGGGTTTGCTTTGGATAAAAAAATATGAGCTAAGAAATAGTCCTTTTGTTAGCTTTTCTTACATTGCCACGTTGCCCCGGTCAGCGACCCCACCAGGATGTGTAACCAGGTAGCCTGACTGCTATTTTTGAATCTGTATGATACTGCTGGACTCATTCCCAATGACCCACTGACCAAGCATCTGCAGATAACTCCTCCAGTCTCTCCACACCCACCGTGTTTTCCACTGCAAGGGATGTTTCATCCCGCAGCCCACAGGCAGCGTAGGGAAAAGATAAAAGTGTTTTTTTTTTTTTTTTTACAATCACTTGGTCAAAGTGGAAATCCCAAATTAGAGGACCGGGGTAGATCTTTTAAGGAAAAATTACCAGATTTTTGTGCTTTTTGAAATATTATTCTAAACCATGTTCTCTCTTCCCAAACAAAAATTTTCCAGCCACCGGAAAAGAATTTCAATTGGAGGCAACAACAAAATGTTATTTTTTATTGTTACATACATTTCATAACAACTTATGCATTTAAGTCTTTTACTGCACTGAATGTACTGTAGTTCTGAATAGAACAGCAGCAATGTGACCGGAACCTGTGTCCTCTGAGGGCAAGGTGGCACTTCTAAACCCCTACATCTCCTTCTGGCCCATAGATAAGGCAGTGTATTAATATGGACATCTGTATCTTCATTTCCACTGTTCACAGGTCTGGTACTGTGTACTCAGGGCTGCTCGCTCAGTGACTGTGTGATAAAAAAACGTTCTGGGAAAAGTGCTGTTGCTCCTTAGTGGTTGATCTCAGAAATGCATCCTGGAAGCAGCTGAACAACACTGAGCTCCTCCAGGAGGGCGCAGGATGGCAGCTTCCTGCCATTGCATCTTCTGGCCAGAAAATCTAATTTATCCAAGACAGCTTATATAAGAGACAATTTGACATTTGACTCACTTACTGTGCGAATTAAACTTGTAATATCCAGCACTTATAGAGGTGGTATTGGAGCAGTTCCATTACTGCGCTTTGAACAAGCAACCTTGTGAGGTGTTAACTTGCAGTTTATTTGTCACTTATGATTCATGATTCATCAATGAATACAGTGAATAAATCGTGATAAAACTGCTTCGGACCAGTTTGGTGATGGGGAAAACTACTTAATTTGTTCAAAAGAAAGCTTTCGGCAGACATGGGACCTGAACCCATTTTGAGAAATGTTAGCACGGCACCTCGTAATTTTGTGTCTGTCATATGTCCGGTTGAGTCCAGTTTTATCAGTTCTGACAGTGACTGTAAGAGCAGGACTGAAAGGGGTGTAACTGTAAAATCCAGAGTTTCTGGAACCTGTCCAGCACGGACTTCCCTGCCGCCCACTGCCTCCTCCAGGCTATCGGCTGGAACAGGTGTCCTGGTCTTGTTCTGTCTCAGTCCTCCTTCATATAACACCGTAATTAATAACTGTTGCAGTTTCGTTCTGATTTTCCTCTGGTCCACACTGCTGAATCACAGCAGCTGTTTTTATTTTGGCCCGAGCTGATAGATCGCATTGCCACATATGTTCACATCCGTGAGCCCCGCTATCGAGTCCTCATCACGCACCATGGTGTGTTTTACTCCCACTCTGCCTTTCCTTGCAGCAACGTGTTTGTTTGGAAACGCAGTTGTTCTCATGACACCTTTCTCACAGCTGTTTTTGACAGCCTAAGGTTGTGGGTCGGGGAAGGAAAACTTCTCACTCCGGTTCTTTTTTCCTGCCTTCTGTTTTTCTGTTCTTTCTGAAAATCGGCTGTATGGCACCTGGTGACTGCAGCTTTGAGCAGCTTTGATCAACAAAGCTGATGTGATTGAATATTCAAGGCAAATTTAGCTGTGTAAACAAAAACAAAATACGAAAGGCAGGACTTTCAATTTGTTTACTTTTTTTAAATTGCGTTAACTCATTTCTCCAAAAGCAACTTACAATGTTAAGCTGCCTACAATTAAGAATCTTTTTGTACAACTGAGTAAATATTAATGGAGCAATTTAGGAGAAGCACCATAATCCAGAGTCATAAAACCAGGGCAGGATTGGAACCTGCAGCCTCCAAGTCCAAAGTCTCCCCGTCGGCCCACTTCACCAACAACGGCCTTGATGCAATCATTTTCACTTTTCTAAATAAGTCACGTATATCTCATTGCTAGTATACTTGTCATTTTATGCCAAAATGTGTTTTTTAATGACAAATAATTGTGAACATTTTTGTTTCGTAAAAGCATGTAGCCATTAAATTCTGGATTTTTCACCACTAATGGCAGCTACAGATCTTGTCTTACACATCGGTGCTCATATGCAGATGTGCTGAGTATCTAAGCTCTGTTTAGACGATGGATCGCAGACGCTGTGACGATACAGGAGACGAAAAGAAGCACAGGAATGCCATTGTGATTCAAGGTCACTGCTCTTGGCATCAAGGGTACTTCTCACTTGTGTGAAAACGTCACATCTTTAAATTGGCTGTAGACTCTTGAGACTGGGAACATGACACAGCAGGACTGTCATAGGGTCACAAGGTGAGAGATCCCCCTCCCCCTGTCCCCAGCAAGCACCCAACTTCCACCCAACCTGCATGACACCACCAGGGCCACCGCACTGACATATCTTCTCAGAGCAAAGTTGAGGCTGCAGGGTGTTCCTTGCACCATGATGTGATGATATCAGCCCCACGCTGCAGTCTGCTTCCCAGAGAACATGTCTGTCAGCGTGATGCCAGGCAGACGAGGACACTGAGGGCAGGAAGAACCTGATGTCAGACTCTGGAATGTTTCACACTACATGACGCTATGGATCACTTCAAACCTGCAGCCTGGGAAGCTCTATGAAGTCATACAAAGGTCACAAAAACTTTAACAAAATGGACTTTACTGAAACTTTTGAACCAACAGCTGTGTAAAAGACAGCCAAGTTCTTCTTGAATCTATACTTGTTTCTGGCACATTTGCGGGACAGGTGCACCGGTGAGACAGTGAATCAAAATGCACCGCTTCACGCCCTGACTCACTCACCTTGGTGAAGGTGAGGAAAAAGTTGTAGTGTTTAAGTGTTTGCTTTTGAAATCACTGAAAGTCAAGTATACGATTATTCTCGCAGCATATCGTTCATCTGTGACTTTTACTAATTCCATTTGTTGCTACTATTCGTACTATGAATGCCTACACTTTTTGCAGCTGACCAGGTTAAGTGTTTCCACGTGCCTTTGGTGAGAAGGGACTTTTACTAGTTAATTCTGATGAACTGATATTCACATCTGAATAACACTTTTTACCCTTGACACCTCAGTCATTCTAGCACCTGTATGTACCTCATAAGCTACAAGCTGTATGGTATCTATGAAGGTCCCTGAAAGAGCAGTTTCCTGTAAGACGCCCTTCTTTCATTTTTATGTTTGGAGTCATACTAGTGCCTTCCCTGTTTCTCTTTTGCAGTTCTTATTTCCTCATATCGCCTGCAGCCCCATCCTTCCGAAAAGATATTATGGTCCGGGAACCTACCTCTGTACCGATGCCTGGGTGTTTGCCTGATATGGCCTATTATATGACGGGGGACATTCCTTACCTCGCACTGTTATTTGATCTGTTTTTTGAGTTGTGACTTAACTAAAAGGGTGTGACCTTTCAGGCCTTGGTGCGCTGTGGGGGAACATCATATAGATCATAAGAAAGCAGGATCTGTCGTGGGTCAGAGGCCTGATTCGGTGGAGGCAGAGGCCACGATCCATCGTGGACAATTGGTCACATCCTCTGAATGAAGTGACTGCCATGAGCTATTTTAACCCTCGGGTTATTCAACTTAGGTGGACTAACAAACACTTCTGTGGGTCCTTCTTACCAAAGTCCCACACTAGGACTTATCAGTTATTTAATTTATACTCAGTTTTGTCAGTAAAAGTGTTGCTTGGATTTACGTGCAGTTTGACATTGTCTTGCAGCTGGAAATCATTGCCTGCTATTTATTTGTTTGTTTCTTTGTTTGTTTAGCACCTTGTTATGTGTCTTATGTTGTGTGTCCCCAATTTCAAGTTGCTGCACAGATTGATTTTTTCCTCTGGGATTAATGAAGTTTTATCCTGTTCCATCCTATTGCACATGGACTGGCTTTTTAATTTATTTCTATGCCAGAAACTGTCATGTTTTTAGATAAATCCCATAACCTGCAGTGAAAACAGGCTACGTGCTTTGCAGATGAAGGGGGGGGTCCTTGTTTTCTAGCAAAAACAGAGAAGTAGATTAAAAAAAACATTATTATTTAATGCTCCCCATGTTACCGTACCATTTCATCAATGCCAGAGTGAGAAACATAGATAACAACATTATCCTCTTCCCCTAAAATATTTCCTTTCAGTGACATATGGTCACAGAAAGTGCATTTCCTCATATTAATTTCCATAAACCCTCCTGTATGAACTTAGCAGTGCGATACCAAAAGGGCTGCTTCAACTTCCTTGGAAGACTCCCCTGTATAAAGAAGGACATGTACATCACTGCCTTGCTGATACATCTTCTAGTCAATAAGGAGACGACTCTTTAAATATATCATGCAGAAAATGGGGAGAGTATCTTATCGACAGCAGATGAAGTTAGAATCAAAATACAATTTCAGTTACACAGGTCAGGAGTCTGAGCCTTTTTGCTAACGTTTGAACATTTTCCTTGCTAATAAAAAGGTATATCTGATAGAATTCTGCCTTCCGAAAAGGCATGATAAAAATGTGTTTCATAATAAAATATTTATAACAGTAATAAAATGGAGAAAGGAATACACGTGACAACTGCAGTCCGGGTGCAACACTGCGTGGAAAACAAACATAGAAGAAAACTGAACATCATTTGTAAGAGTTCCCCGTGGTTGAAACTAAACATGTAACAATACTGCACTCTTGCTGTGGCAGAAGCGAGTGGAATGATGATAAATACAGTTCTTAAGTCTGTTGGCATCTCTTCACCAGTGAGCTGGTACAATAGACACAAATAGGGCAGGAAATTTAACCCGGCCGGGAAGAATAAGACCCGGCCCAGACTGCGCTAACCTCTATGTTCTCTGACAATCCCACTGTTAGAATCTCAGTGTGTGTGTGTGTGTGTCAGCATTTCACTGGAAGTGGAAAATGCGAACATCCCATTGTAGAAATATGTGATTTGTCTGGAAAAGGAGAATATTGAATTCTACTTTTTCTAATGAAATAGGCATGTTCATGATGCATTAGCCAGTAAGAAGGTTAGAGGACCTGACATATTCAATAGTTTACTCATATCTTCAGATTGAGTCAGCTCGTGCAGTCTAGGGCCAACACAGACATCTTCTCAAAGAGTTTGGCTTCAAACATTACATTATAATTTGTTAATTTAACTCACTGCTTTTGTAAATGTAACATGCAGTGTTAAGCTACTTACAATGATTTGCCTATTTATACAGCTGGCTAAGAATTATTGGACCAACTGAGGGTAGTAACCTGCTGACAGGTGGTACGGTAGCAGATGGGATTCAAACCTTGTTTCTCAACTTGTAAGATAACAGCTTAAATTGCCGCACTACTTACTCCTCAATGTGCTGTCAGGCATTTAAAGTTTCTAACACTTCTCTTTATGGCTTGAGGAAATTGTTATATAGTAGGAATGAAGGAGTGTGTATGCGCTTGTGGATGTCACTAACGCCACTACCTCTATATTTCTAAAGCTAAATCTGTGTTTGTTTGTTCTTTACGTAAAGCTTGAAATCTGTCAAACCGCTACTTCTCATCATACCCTACTTTTGCATTGTTAAACCCACACACACACACACACACACACACACACAGAGGAATAACCCAAACTGGCATCAGGGAGCTATACATAAAACACACACATGGCAATGGACACTTTACCAACATAAGGGTAGTAAAGTTTTTTGATATACATTTTGCTTTTACTTTTCTCCTTTCCATATTTCCACTGGACTAAGATCAGTGCATCACTCTCTGTGGCGTCCGCTTGTTCAACAGCGCTAACAACACATGCACTAAATGCACCACTTTAAGGGTAATGCAGCTTGTTGATATATAATGTGTTATTACTATGTACGCTCCCACTTTCTGACCCAGGCAGTGCCAAGGAAGTCAACTGGTCTAGCCTAAAAGCAGCAGGACAGAGAAAACACTTTACCCAAGTTTGGGGGGGAAAACACAAATCAGCTAAGCATATTTGTCGTACTTGGTCATGTCCTACAGAATAACAATGATATAATGTTGACTATAAGTAGTACAGTGGCCTGCTTATCCCCAATTGCTTCTCAGCATTCCAGATAAGTGTTTAGATTAGGTTTAAGTGCAAGACTTTTCAGAATGAAACATAAAGCATAAATGGGGAGTCAAATATGGAAGACAATAAAAGGATTTAAGTTTCACAGTCCACAGCAGAATATTAGATAGAAGATTTCTCGTACAAAATGAGAACATTGTGCTGGCACTCACTGTATGCCTCCATCGACTGTAAGTCTCCATCTTTATGTTAGTTTTGTCAGAGAAGCTTTTGTTGGCATGACACAAACAGTTATGACAAAGGTTTATTTTTTTATGATAAATGGCATACATGACATCATCGTGCTCATCATAACAATGGATGTCATGAATTCTTACATTACTTTTTTGTAATGCTTTGCAATATTGTCTTTTCACCAAGTCATTGTCAGTGGTGTTTTAAGCTTTCATGTCTTGTCACAACTATGGTGTCTTGCACTCGGGTTCAAATTCCAGCTCCTGGTGTAGCGCCCTTGAGCAAAGTACTTTCCCCAAATTACACTGGTAAAAGTTACAGAGCTCAAAAAATGGATAAATCGTTATAAATCCCTTCGGAGAAAAGCATCAGTAATATACATTCATGTAAATAGTGTAATGAACTAATAGCTTAGATAAATAAACGTTTATAATGTTTATAAAAACTGTATTATGTGTGTGTGAAAGCAACGTAAGAGAGGGCATGACATAAAATGTTCAATTTTCGTCTTATTACGCCTAATCTTTCACAAACATCCTCTTGGACAAGATGCTGAGCACCATAACACAGTGATAAGACTTGTTTTAACAGCCCATCAAATGGAATTTATTCTCGGTGTTTTTCCACATGCACAACGTCTGTTTCCACGTTCTGCTGCACTGTATGAAGAGGTAGAATAAACAAAGACTGGGGACAAGGACAGGTTCATTAACCCTGTGATGACAGGACTTCACCTGAGACTGTACGTACAAGAACCGAGGTGGGAACCACCCTGAAGTCAGCGGAGGGTAAAAATGTACTTTTTAAAATAGAAACACGAGGTCTCCTTATCGGCACTCTGTTTTCATTCGCTGCTAATAGCTCTTCTTCCACTCTACAAAGAAACGGCCAGAGTCGAGTTACCAGCACGTATGGGAGGAGTGGAAAACTGACCGCTTAACACGTTTGTCTAAATATGTAGCTGCTGTGGCAGACCTGATAATCATCCTGTCATCTGTACAAAAATTGCAAGCAGATCTCATGTTAACCAGAAAAGGGGGAAAGGAAACTGTAGTCAGACAAATCATTTTCTTCCAGCCTGTCCTACCTGACCAATAAGTTTGGAGCTGTCAGTCTGGTTCATTCTGGTGGTTTAGTTTAGGAGTTACATGTTAAATGCTAATCTACCCCATAGTAAAACAGCAGAGAGCCCAATCTCTGTCACGCATGGTACAGATTTCTGGACACAAAAGATCAGTCACAAGGCTTCGAGCCCTTATTTCACAATGAATTTTAGATGATAGATTTAGTTTTACAGTTGCATCATGGAGAGTCTGTTTGCCCGCATAATTGTTGCATATTTTCGTTATTCACGCAGGAACATCTCTGCAAAAACAAACACTGCTGTCAGAAGGTCAGCAGCGGGAGTTAAGGGTTTAGGGATGTGTCTCGACAGAGAAAGGCAACCTAGGAGACAGGAAGCGAGGGGAGGTGAGTCTTGAGAGAGGGCTGAATGTTCTCCTCATTGCTCCCATGATCATTCTTTCCAACCTCCCATAGATGCACTGATCTTTGAAGGGCAAAGAGATACAGAGGCCACAGCTACAGACAGTATCTGCATAAACAGGCTGATTAAACCAGCACCCTTATGCCCTGCAACCTTCACCGCTTCATCAGACCTTGAAAAATCATAGTCCATGAAAGCATATGACAACACGGTATTACTTACGTCTGGTTGTGATGCCTTCTGTAAGGCGGGACCATGCATGTGCAGATTCCATTAATTCCTCACAACAGTGTGACTGAAAAGTGAAGGTTACAAGATTCCTGCTGGAGCCACATGCTGCCCTTGTCACACTTCAGGATTCACACGCGAAAAGGCAGGCTTCAGACGTGTTTCTAAAGCTGCATTCAAGCTTATCCAAAAGGAAATTGCTGCAGCGTAGGACTGCAGGACGGGACAGGTTCTACACCAATAATTTCTCTGCTACACAACTATTTGGTCATAGCTGCTTAAACCCGTGCTTGTCATGTGTTGATTTATCAGACACCATTATCTGGAGAAATTTTGATAGATCATGAACCCAGATTTAAACAACCTTGGGCAACTGAGGTTAACTACATTTCATAAGGGTATAATAGCAGCACTCTTGAGGGAATTTAATCTGGTAACCTTCTAGTTAGATGCAATGGAATTGGGGTAGTGGTGTTTAACAGGCCACAAATAGAAAGCAAGTCAGAAGTGATGAGCTGTTGCCCCTGGGGCTTCCTACTGATCTAGCGAACGTCGAGCGCGGTGTGGTCCGCGCGCCAGATGAATAGGTCCTGAGGAGCAGCGACGCCGAGGCGGAGGGGTGTGTATGGAGGGAGGGGGTCATCAGAGAGCGAACGCGAGCCGAACATTTGTTTGCCTGCGTCCAGACTGCTAGCTGGAGGAAACAGGCCCATCCTGTTGTGGACCCGGCCACACGCGAGCCCTGGCAAGGGGAGGCAGTATTCGACCTGCAGGAGGAGGTTAAACTTGACTCAGTGGAATGCTTTAAAGCCCAGTGCTATTGTGCAGTTCACTTTGGCAGGCATCTGAAATCCCTCATTGTTGCGTGCAATTATGTTTGTCTAGCGATTTGAGTGCCTATTGTCCTGCTTATTTTACCTAACCTCCTGTACAGACCAGTGATCTCTAGACCTCAGTAACTAAGGGAACATGTTAGTAAGTTTCAATACACAAATAAACAAATGCACATTAATGTACATTAATGCACCACATCCATACTAAATACATTTTCTCTTAGCAACTCCTCAGCTTCTCAGTTTGCACAAGCCTTTGCTCATTTGGCAGATGCATTTCTCCAAAGCGATGCACAGCTCGGAATAAACATTCCTCAACAAAGATCTTTAGATACCAACACACGGTTATCAAAGTACAGCTTGCGTGATGGCAATATTTCACAGGTACACTATACCTGAACAGCTGCATGAATTGACATATGAATAGCAAATACATAGTTAAAAGTAAAAGATGAAGATAGACCAGTTTAAAAAACTGTCAGAAGCTTGGGAGAGAATTTGATGTATGGGTGCTGGAAGTTTTTCGATCATTCTTAAACGCTGGGAGGGATCGAGGAGTTCCGAGGGACCGATGGGATTAGTTCTACGCCGTCAGGGCCTGATCTGAGAACCAAAACATCTGATTCTGAAACCCTTCAGAACAGAACAAACATTCAGCCAAACGTGAAGCAGGATCATCTCACCTGGGTTTAAGGACTGATCAGGCCCTGTGGGTGTTGGGGTCCTGATAATTTGACCGCCTTGAAGACTGTAGCCAAAGTCTTGAACTTGATGCAGGGAGCTCAACCAATAAAGAGAGGAGGAAGGGGGGGTGACACATGTGAATAGTTTGGCCGGGGAAAAACAGCTCAAGCTGGGACATTCTATATCGGTTCGTCATCAAGTTCCTCACAATAATGTGTCAAGAAACGTAACTGAATAACAAATGCAACGTTCCCCTTCCTTTTTTCAGACTAAGTAACGATAAGATAAATGGGAAATTCTCGGGCATAAGACACTATAATGAATGATTTGTTAAAAACAGCACTATGGTTCATCTGTATTTTCGCTGTATGTGGGGACCATCATGTCAGCCTGCACAAGGATTCTGGACTATGTTGCCTTTTTTACACCTCATGCTGACTACTGTAGTAAAGTGACACTAACATGTCTCTCAGCAAGCATTTAAATGAGAAAACACGGCTGCTATCCAGGTTCAATGCTTTGGATTTGCTGTTGAACATACTGACTGGTTTATGTTGAGGTACAAGATGTTGGAACCATTTGGTCCTGGAACCATGATATCTGGCCATCAGGTGTACAAAGGGTGCGACATACGGCAGTGCTTGGAAAGAATCCTTAATTCGCTTAAGACAAAACTACAGTTGAAGCATGAACTGCCCATGTGTGAACTGTGGGTGCCTCTGCTTTTAAAGGCAGATTTTACGTGAATACACTCTTGCAGAGAACAGAATGAATGTTACGGTGACCGTAAAAAATGATACCGTAAAATCAAAACAGTTTTGCGTCAAAAACAAGCTTCAGCTGACTATAGCTCATGGGTGTATAGCGTTTATGACCTTGTTCAGCGATATTTGGCAAAGATTTCAAAAAAATATGTGGGTGGTTCACGAATAATGCACCGTGAGGTTATGCTAAGGGATTTCTAAATACTTAAACTCCTCATCTATCAGTCACGCATATTTGAGATTTTTTTTTTTTGTTAGTTATTTTAGAATTACTATTTTTGTCCTTTTCGGGGGGGGGGGGGGGAAATTAAAAACGATTAGTTTATTTTTTTAGGATT
>UFQX01000705.1:173569-301498 GCA_900497675.1 Arapaima gigas | reverse complement strand
TTTTTTTTTTTTTTTTTTGTGGGGGGGGGGGGGGGGGGCAATTAAAGACGATTAGATCATTTCTTTAGGATTCTTCTTTATCATTGTGACAGATGCTTGAATTCCATGAGGGATCTTTAGGATAAATAAGGGCAAGAGGCAAGCTGAAACACACATCCCATAGTATCAGGAATTATAGTGCTGAGAGAACACAGTGCGGTGTATTAGTGGCCAGATTCTTTCCACTTGTTTGCTGCGGTACGACGTAAAGCAAAGCAAACGTGCATTTTTTAAATATTGCTTCCTATTGCAGCCAGTGTAATATTCCACATTTAAGACATGCACCTGTAATGGTATAAAAGTTAAAATATATTTATGAAAATACTGAATTTAACTTGAATTTGTTATCCTCTAACTGAAGCATTGATCTGAATAGTTTGTAATTATTGAGCTATTTAGCTGACAATTCCGTCTGAAGCAACCAACATGTAAAGTTTCCAGTTAGTTTTCGCTTGTGATGCCATTATTGGTAGAATAGCTGCAGTATGTTTAAATAATATTCTACTATACTATATCAAATCCAAAATGGAAAAACAGTCTCTTCAAAACTGCACTGACGTCTTCCAAAGACTTGTGTTAATCTTCTGTTTTAATATCTGAAAAGCAACTTTCCTGTTGTAGTTTACTTTCTTTCTATACATTAAAAATGATAGATGAACACAGCCCCAAATGATGAATTCTCTTTTTAAGCTTGATATGAGATCTGTGCGATAACTACTCGTAGGGACACTTTTTGGACATTAGCATTTGATCACTTCCAGAAACACTGCAATTGATGTATATTTTGCTGCTTTTTATTATAGTGAGGTCACCCAGTGTTGCTGCTGCTGCTGCAATAAACCAAACAGAAATCCAAGTGACCCATTGGCATAGCTGGACATTTTATAGGAGCAATAAAGGCTTTCGAACCTTTTCTGCTTTCAGTGCCTATTTCAAGGGCATTACAGCGTAGACCTTCTTAGGACTGGCAGACATGCTCTTCTTCATGGTTCTTGGGCTGAGTGCACAAAGTGCACATCATCAGCATGTGCTTTTGCATATTTTTTTAGCTTCTATTAAATTCACTCAAGAATGAGACCATCATCAGACTTGCATGATGATGATCTCAGCTGTTAGTCATGCAGAAAACATTCCTAAAGTGCTTTGTCACAGTCATACAGCTGGAGCCCCACGTCGCTGTCTAATTTTATATTTGGAAGCGTCAAGAGCAGAAATTTTTTGACCTTCCCGTTTTGTTCATTTTTGATAAAAACGTCTGCAAATTAACCTGCAGCTATTGTATCACCCTCGAGAAGACGTATGATCACAACCTCAGTGCCCCCATGCCACGGGCCCTCGGCCCTCGGCAGCACCCGCCCCGACCGGCCACTGGAACAGAGGGGGCCCTGGTATCTGGCGGGAGCACCGGGGGGCCGTCAGCGCTGCTCTCGGCGAACAAAACCAGGAAGAGACGGAATGTTCCGATACCGGCTTCTACTGTAATCAGAGGCTCCCCTCTGCAGCGCGGTCCAGTCAGCGGGACAAAACAACAGCAAACATGCGCACACACAGACACACACTCATGCTCGTCGGGGAACAATAAAGAGCAACGGGGAGAGAGAGAGAAACAACACAAAACAATGTCAAAGACAATCCTGCGATTAATCACCCCATTATCAACCCTTGTAAACTCTATATCAGTTCCCTTTATTGAGACTCAGCACGCCTGTATTTTCCTATGTTTTCTCTCTCTCTCTTTCCCTCTTTGGGGGGTAGGAATGCGGTAGGAATGTGAAAAAAGCATCCTGTTTTTCTCTCCCAGGCCGAGACAGACTAAGGAGCGATGGGCTTGCATAAGGCAAGGCCTAGTTTAATGTAGGGGTGGAGGGGCTCGCAGGCACCATGGACTGCGAGTGTCGAGGAATAGCCAAAGTCCCCAAGTGACCCCTGTTGGCCAGCGGTAGCCGTGAGAAAGTGGAAACGCAAAAGGGACACCTGTTGACCCAAAGTCCCACGAATAGGCAACCGCAGCATTCACACAGCGACACGGCGCAGGTGCCTGAGCAGAATCCGGAAGAAGTCCTCCATGAAAAATATCAAATCTGCGTGGACATGCCAGTCCCTCCCCCATACCTGCTTCTGTTCACTTCGTGTTTGGTACGGACGATTTTCAGAGGTCAATTCTGGGCAAATGAGGGGTGAAGAAGCGTTTACTTATAAAGCCCAGTTGACATTGAAGTTTACCATACCATCGAAGACACAACAGAATAAAACGATGTTGTATACATAGCCGGAATGCAACTGGAATATGACTGGAATGCTTACATATGGTGATAGCATCTATTATAAATAAATCATTTTTTTCCATACATAAACTCCACTGGAAAAAAAATACATGAAAAACAAACTTCCATTGTTTAGACATAGGATGGTACCAGGTGCCAAGGGCTGCACCAGGCTTGAAGCACAACAATACTCTGACCGTCAGCTCGTATTGTCAGAAGCTACAAACATGAAACTTCTCGTAACTGGAAAAAAAATGCTCCAAAAGTGGTGACAGACGTAACAGAAGTCAAAGGCATATTGCAGGAATGATGTGCGTGGGTTTTGGTCAGGAGATGAGCTGTGGTGGTCTGGAAGGGAGGGTCACACTCTGATTTCCAAGAAGAGGCAGGGAGAGGGGCACTGATGTGATCATTGTCTTCAGACACAGATTCTGTCTCTTGGTGAGAACAATATCAGGTAAACAAATCCAAAGCAGACAAAGAGGTTCTGCACTTTCAGGGTCGATAACATATCGCAGTCTACTGTACCAGCAGCATCGGTAAAAGCACACAAAGAGAGACATACATGTTTGCATTTCCACGACACCTCACACTCCCTCCAAATTCCCATTCATTCTGCCACAGTTTTTTGTTGATCTGTGATACACACGTTCACTATAAGATAAAATCGCTAGTTTCGCTAAATTAGCATATATTTCAAGAGTTGGAAGCATCAGAACGCGACTGTGTGTTTGGGCAAGAGCTTAGTGTATTTTCTGCTGAGGCTTAGTGTCCTCTGGAGGGGCTGCACCTGCTGTTGAGGGAAGTTGTTGAACCACCACCCAACTGAGACACTTTTGGACAAAAGAAAGGTTGGTGTGCGGTGGTGGGTTTGTAGAAAATGGGGCACGAAGAACCATCAAGAGTAATAAGAATTTGTTTAACTTCTGCGACCACCAGCTGGCCGTGGCCAGGGGTTTGTACCAAAGCTTCCCTCCTAACAGTCTGCTTTTACAGATGCCACTTGCTACAAGGGGTGTGTTTCTCCTCCCCAGTCACTTTCATGAAGCCAACACTCGTCCTGCGCTTTGTTTTTTGAACAGATTAAAGTTGTATAAAATGTGACCCTACAATCTTTTACTACAATCCTGGCTGCTGTTACACTAAAGAGCACTGAGATTTTACCAAGACTGGATGGACACGGATCAGACGGTACTTAATTCCAGCCAATATGAGCATTTTGTTCATTCACTTCTTTTTTCAAGCCTGACATTCAAACCAGCAGCCAGTGTTGGAATATCTGCATGATAGATGATCCTGAGTGGCTGTTTTATGAAAGCTCATCTAAACCACACTTCCGTTGAAAGATAACAGCCTGTCTTGGTTGTCGCTGTTATATAACACTAAGCTGACCCATGAAACCACGCAGTTCGAACCCTGCGAAAACAAACAAATAGCAAGCACACACATTCCCACGATGCTGCTAGAAATCGCTCATGAATTATAGGGCACTTCGGGATGATAAGGGACATATCTCTTATGACAGGAGACGTCAACCCCTTACAACCAATAAAATCCAAACTAACCCACTTAATATGTAACTTGAGCAAAGAGCCATAGAACTCCATTGTTTAAAATGTGGACGGTTGGCAAAAACATTGTTCATCCATCAAATTCTGTTTTTTATTAACAATTTTTTTTTTGCATTTAATGGCAGCACATGCATTCCCAGACTTTTTTTAGCTTGTTTTACATTTGTTTATCTTTTAATTTTACAGAAAGATACACTTTATGAAATCAGGCTTAATTGTTTGCTCATCGTGGTCCATCTGCTGGCCTTTCGCTCACATCTTGCCCACTGACTAAAACTCACACCTCACCTCGGAACGATCACGTCGCTTCGCGTGTCTGAAAACAGGTCAGTTAAGGCTTTGCTCAAGATTCAGGTCAACTTCATTTTCATCGGATTTGACACACAATTGCTGCTCACGTGCGTCTCGAGGAGAAAAAGAAAGCACACGCAGGCACCTGAACAGGATGTGACGATCATTTCGCCAGCAACTGGAAACATTTTTTACAGTTTATGCACAGTGGACGCGTGTGAAAAACAATCCTCCGTGCGTACATTCTCCAAAGCAGCCATTGTTTGCCCTCTCGTGCATTTGGGGAACTCTCCTCTCACCTCACCTGTGGACCTTGCTCGCTGACACAGAGAGGAAGAACTTCCTCCCATTAGCCCTTCCCGGGGGTCCGTTTGCTCGGTGGGGTGCAGCACTGATAAACAGCCGAGTCGAGGCTGTTAGTCATGCTTTAGTCTTGAGCATCTGGTGTTTCTCCCCTGAGTGGACCATTTTATGCAGGGACATGAAAAGTTCAGCAGGGCACTTCTGCGTTCCGCTGGCTACGAGATGGCATTTTAAAAATGCACGAAAATTTCATTTTAGTGTGAGAGGTGATTTTAGGTGATTTACCTCTGAATTTGTTCTCCTGTTGTTTCAGTTGAAATGGAATGTTCTGCAGACACATGTCCCGAAGGACAAAGCTACGCTTCTGTCTCTGTATCAGCTGATGAGATCTGCTACGTGCAAAAGTGTTTAGGTTAAACTTCTGTGGACTGGAACCCGAAAGCATTTGCATTTATTTCCTTCACCATGAGCTATGCCACCCATTACATATTTATGGAACCTTAATAGCACTATTGCTTTTGCTTTCTCTTGGGAGATCTAATATTTATAAAACAATCTAAATGTATAACAGCTTTATAATAAATGTCAGATATTTCCAAAAGCATGTTATCTTTTCTGAGCTTTTGCGGTTATCACGGTAATATACCGCTTTGGTTCCCTGGTAATCGTGTAGAATATTATGACCCACTATTGCGTAGATTGCTGCTCCGCATTGGCCTCGGGTAATGTAAGCACCTTTAAATTTCTCTGAGCTTGTTTTTTTTTTATTGTTAACCATGTGAAATAACTCACAAACTATACATATCAAGGCAATTAAATAGGAATTTATTATACTTTTACATTTAATGAAGTAAGTTCAGTCAGTGCATAAATACAATCAACAATACATGGATTAAATATAATTCCTATACATACTGTATAAATAAATAACAACCTATTCTGTTGATACAAACAGCAACAAGTGAAATGAAAAGCACAGGTTTTTCCAGAAAGACAAACTGCTGAGGGCTGGTTCATTTTCACGTTTTCATGCCCTTCTTTAAAAATCTCTCAAAAGACAAACGAGCCAAGTCTTCCTTCCATTGATAACATTGAATATAAATAAACAACAGAATTGTCTTTCTATACACAGATTTAAATAGACCAAAAATAGACTTAAACAGATTAAATAAACAGTTCTATTATAAATATACAGCAGTGATGTATCCAGAGATCAGACTGGGACAAAAAATGAACAAACTTCATTTTGGTATCACACAGCAGGTTCGGCGAACAACACCATCGCAACAAACAATAAACATTCCATTCAGGTCTTGCTTCGTAATCACCTGCGTCTTTCTTTCCTAATGGCCATTATTTTTCCATATGTTGCAAACAATTAAAATACGCAAAAACAACCGCAGACTTTTGGCAGAGCCTCAGGCCATTGAAGCCACGGGCCACTGAGAACAATCAGCATGTTAAAGCTGTACATGGAGCAGAAAAGACTGCACTTTTCTCCTCGTGCCAGTGGCCAGACTCATTGCATGAGGAAGACCCCTCAGACACAGACCCTTTGTTACACCAATAAACAGGCAACAGGGACTGGTGTCGAGGTGACTTTGTCAAGCAAAGCCTGTCCAGTTTAACATCTGCGTTTTTGGTGTGATGTTCGAAGATGTACAAAGTGCTGTGACAGAATCATGGTGCTGCTGTGTGATGTAACCCCGCCGAATGATTGGCAAGCACTACAGCCTTCTCTGTGCCGGCCAACCTTTCTACTCACCCAGTCTTATCTCAGCCTTTGCCTCCAGCAGCACAAATTAGCAGCAGTGGATACGCAGCGGGTCTGAAAACGGACACGTGGGGTTGCGCTACCGTGGTTCCCCCTGCCTCAGTGCACAACAGTGAACGCTACATTAAGACTAGCCGTGAGGTTCATCAGTTTCTGTCACCACAAGTCAAACACCTCTGACTAATGACAAAAAACAAAGTGATGTAACATATAAGACAAGATAATGGATGCCTTGTGTTCCCTCAGTCTCTTAACGCCTCAAATGTTGAAGGAGAAGCATCGCGTAAGCACACAGGTGCATAATGCTCAGTGTCGACAGCTACCAGTGAGAGACAGCGTATGCTACAAAAGTACTGAAACCAAGGTCATAATTCAGGTTCTAAGCCACTGCTCTTAGTATGGGAGTAGTAAGATCCCAGCTGTGCCGTTTCCCACAAATTTTGCATGACATTCTGGTTATCAGTAGATGCAGGGAATGAAAGTTGATATTAAGCAAAGCTTGTTTCAGAATATATAGTGCACTGCATTGCTTTGAAGAGTCTGAACTTCGGTGGGCATCATGAACTGGACCCAAGGCAAGGGCCAGGCAGGACACTTTAGTGTGACTGCTTTCAGCTCCGAGTTCCATGCTTGAAATAAGGACCACTTGCACAGGAGCTACACAACCACACGTAGTTGTCTCTCTGCAGACTGTGCAGACAGACAGGAGACTGTGTGGTCTCAACCTCTCCCATTCTAGCAGTGAGGGACATTTCTTATGGAAGTCCAAGGGAGAGTTTGACTGAAAGGACAGACTGGCCTCATGGACTTGACTCCATATAAGGTTTAGTACTCGTGACAGATAAGAAATTTGAGTCCCCCATGCTCTGTTCTTCCATTTTCTTAGTTCTCCTGTTAAATTGATGCTCAAGCACTTAATATAAAGGAAGTTCCTGCCATTCTTTGTTACACTCGTGTCTCCTCGTGTCTTTGCTCTTTTGGCCGTGTACCATGACGGCAGGGAGTGGGAGTGAGATGGTGGCAGTCGTGTGACTCCTCCACTTCCTCCTCCACCATGTTTTTGATCAGGTGCTCGCTCTTCTTGCTCAGCGACCTTCCCCAGCTTTATCTATTCTGATGCCCATGGGCCCCAGGGGTTTTCTTTCTGGGGGTGGCACCCTGTCTGGCCACTTCAATGTTGGTCTTGACTATGTCCCTGAGGAAACAGAAAAGGGGGGCTGTGTCAGCAATACTGCAGTTTGCATACACCCCAAAGCCTCACACGTGAGGTTTTCACCGGCCATGTGTTCCAGTTCATGGGTCTGCTATGCTCACCTGAGGGAAGCCAACAGGCTGGGGCTTGATCTGTCTGAGGAAGAGTCCCAGAACGGGGTTGGTCGATTCACCTGCAGCGGGACGACGTTGGAGGAGCTGCGGAAGAGAGCGTGGCAAGGTCAGACACTCAAGAACAGTCATTCAGGGTGAAGAAAAACCTCCAGGGAGATGACAAACACTGCCAGCCTCCACCCCATATCCACCCCCCTGTCATTCTGTATCACACATTGCCAGCTGCTTTCCTTCCATCACCTGCTTCTACCAAGAATCCCTCAACCTTGTCGCTGCATGTACAGTGTACAGCCTGTCAGCAGTGTCTTTTCCCCTTCGGATGGCTTGCTAGGGTGGGGTAATGACTTGGTGAATCGGGGCAATAACTCAATGGCATCCCTGACTCATATCTCCCAATGGCGTGCCATGAAACTCCCACACCTGGCCTGCCCTAATCTCCGCCACCACCAGCCACTTCATGTCAGGTTTCTGTTTTGTTGAGGAGCTGTTATTCAGGAGGGCCTGGCTCAGACTAATCTGTGCCCTCAGGCAGAGGGAGCCTGTGTAAGAGAAGTCCTTCTAAAGGCACTCCCTCTTTAAACACATTTTTTCTAAAACTACTGAAAGCCTCTTCTAAAAATAGCCGTCAAATAACATATGCAATCCAGCACGATATTTTTGTGTTGTTGTGGAGACAGAATTGACAGTAAGAACATCCCCAGGGTCCTCGTCCTGACTAGCAGACTCAAGATGGCAGCCACCGAAAGAGCATGTGCCCATTAACCCTTTGCTTGACCTCTGGTGCTTTAACTGTTTTGGTCATTAGGCAGCACAGAGGGACCATTAACCCCAGCCAAAGACCTGAGCTTACCTGCTGTGGCAGAACCCGGTGCAGGTACGGTCACTGGGGTTTGAGCAGGCGCAGCGGCCTACTGAACGGCGGCGACGGGACAGTGGGCTTCCCAGGCCATACACAGTGGTCTTACTGTGGAGAGACGGCGAAACAGAAGCATCAGTATAGTCACACGCGGGGCTCCAGCCTGCCCCCTTGTCCAGAAAGGCCCAGACCCCAGTGGTATATATATATTATAGATCTATGGATACATCAACGAAAGGCTCTTATCAAGACTATAAATAGCAATGCTGATGGTCATATTATTGATACCAGAAACCGTTTAGCAAAGACGACATAAATTCCTCTACCTGAGAGCCAGTTTAATCATTCAGGGTGAGAAATCGTTAAAAAATGTTGTATGTTATTTACATTTTAAGACTATAAAACATTTTAAAAGGTTTCTTTTCAGGTCTTTGAACAGAGCTGTGCCGCTGGTGAGCGTGTTATAGGGCCGAGCTGCAGCACTGTTTCTGAACCATGTAGTCATGCAGAGTCATCCGATACATTGGTCACATTGGTGTGGGTTCAGGTCACAGCGGGTCACTGGCCTACCTCGGAGTGTTCACCCAGATGATGTCCAGATGGCAGAAGTAGTGACATTCGGAGTCCATCTGGTTGTTGCAAGAACAGCGCTTGACTCGGATGCGCTGAGGGGCCGGATGGATGCTGGAGCCAGCATACCTTGACAGGGGTTGACCAAACCCTGCGGAGAAAAAGCAATGCTGCCTGTTGTTATCCAGTTTCATAAAGCAGATGCATTTTAGAAGAAATCCTCTGCATGGCAGGAGCAAATGGGACTGAGTCATACTCAGAGACTTGCTGAGTCACATTCTCCTTGTCAACCTGTCTGTTTTAAGGCACCGAGCTGGCTCGACACGGGACTGAGCAAACCCAGCAATCGCATATAAATATTGACATCGAGAACAATTTAAAAACAAGCTTCAGCCCCGGCAAAAATTACTTGACAAATATTGCCAGATGTAGATACAGGGAGTAACTCCACTGAACACATCACCAATTACAATAGAGGAGATTATATGATATGAGCCTGATATGATTCCAGCGAAATTTGTTTACAATAGACTGTCGACTGTGAGCGTCGGTATAAAAACAGGCTCGGCGTTGACTTAAGCGCACTTTCTCAGGTATGTCACCTGCCCTTCTTAGACTGTCAGTGCACCACCCTAATGTCCCGAATCTGGAGCAGGGGATAGGCCCAAACACGTGTCTGGCTCAGGCTCAGACCGGGCTCCTGTTGTCTTTCTCACAGTAAGCACGCTTCATACCATTCGCTGCATGCAAATCAGCCACCCCTGTGTCCTCCTAGATGTGTTAGCGTCTATCAAGCTGCGTGCTTAAACCTCTAACAGGTTTAAGCACATCTATTATGTAAGAAGGAACTGAAAAAGAATGCAATAGTTCACCATGAAGTTTGCTCGTGATCGGAAAGCTCACGTGCTGCACTGCACCGCTTCACGTCAGCACATCATTGTTGCGCTATTGCAACAAATGAATAAAAACAGTATTGTTCTGAAATGTCAGTGCTCATGTTTGGCCACGTGCATGCTGTGTGTTAAAATGTGCTCACTAAAACGTTGCTAAAATTGCCGTTATTCACACAGGCGCTGAAGGAGCATGTGAGGAGCATGTGTGCAGGTGAGATCCACCTGACGAGGGACACACGTACCTTCCTGTAGGGACACGGCGAGCGTGAGAATCAGAACCACCGGGAAGTGAATCCTCAGGGTCGCCATTGTCAGGTTGTGTGTCTATTAATAAATCCACAAACAGCTTTTACCCCTGCTGGTGACAGCTGAGATACAGGTGCTTGTCTGGAAGGCTGGCTGCTAGACTTCTCTTATTTAACCCCGCAGTCTGTGATGTCATCTAAGAAGCCCCTCCCACAACCCCCCCCCCCCCCAACACACACTCGCACCCTCCCTGCAACCCCACCCCTCTGGGACTAGTTCCTCNAAGCCCCCCCCCCCACCCCCCCCCCCCCCAACACACACTCGCACCCTCCCTGCAACCCCACCCCTCTGGGACTAGTTCCTCTGTTACACAATTGTTGTCCTGCAGACTGGTAGTCTTCACATTCCAGGAATGCTGGCTTCCTCCCTGTAGGTCAGTGGGGTAAAAGAATGGAAGAAACCAGGGGGCAGCGTCAGGGGTTTGGACTTTTCTCAAAGCCCACGGTGGAGTGACCTCTGCCATCGCCTGAGACTGGAATGTGTCAAAACTCTGTGTGCGTGGTTGCAACTCGGTTTTTTTTCTTTCCTCTCTGAGATACGGTGGCCTCCAAATGTCACAGGAAGGAGAATAGAGATTATAGGAGATTCCTTGTTTTGCATATGCTCTACCACAAAACAGCTGGAAAAACTGCACGACATGGAACATGAACTCAGTGGGAGAACATCCTAGAGTCCCAGCAAACCCATTGACAAAAATGGGCTTTTTGAGTGAAGGGAAGGGTCTTGAGGGGATCATACGTCACAACTTCAAAATTTAATCAGTTACCCACACATGTGGGTGAAAAGCAACGCTGAACTGTTACTGCATGAAGTGATGTAAAATAATGAAGTTGGATGACGTTTGGAAACCCTTCACTAAACTACTTGCGCATATTTGTTTTACTGGGAACAAACAATGGGAATAGATTTACTCATTTTTCCATCATGGATTACCTTCGAACTGCCTGAATTCAGATAAATGATAAACAGCAATACTAAATGCAGTATAAAATAATGTTGAATAAAAAATAAGGAAAAATAAATTTAAAAATCCATTATTATTAATAATGGATTTTTACCGCTTACAAGAATTTTATTATAATAATAATAATTATTATTATTATTACTGTTGCTGTTGTTGTTGTTGTTGTATGGCTATGTATAGGACATTGGATCCTAACATGACACATGTAGTTTTGTGTCTCACAAGCTTTGCACAAATGGCCAGAAATTGTAATGGCATCGCTGCATAGCAACAATATTGCAACAGATGTTGAAGAATATTATTTTGAATGTTTGCGTTGGTGTAACGGTCAACAGGCACAGCTATTCCTTCATTGTGAGGCGTTCCCTGTCGACCGCTTACAGACATGGAAAACCACCTTGAGGGACCATCTTGATAGACAAATTGAGGCGCGAGGCTGATGACTCAAAGCGCTCAGGATTAGCCTGGGTTCCACCTGGGGATTTATCACGCGTACAACAGGTGCCATGGGGGGTTTAGCTGCAGTCCGAAAAGCATTATACTCATGATAAGAAAATATGACAAGTTAATGTAAGCAAATTTGGGGGCAAATAGAGGTCTTCATCCTGGAGGGTTTGCGTTAGAATGAGGTGAAAACTGAGTTCACATGCAGAATGTGCTGGACACGTTGGGACTGAGCACATTTCTGATGAAGCCTTTCTGCTCTGCAGGAAAACACCAGCGGATTTTACGTGCCCTGTCTGCTCTAGCCCCCGCAAAGAAAACACACAAAAGAGCTGCCAAAATCCTTTCATATTTTGGAAATAGCTCTTCTAACCACAAGCGAGTCAATGCGAGTGTGAAAAAAAACTTCGTTTCTGTTTCTTCCGTGACTGGCACTGACACAAGTTGAGTTTCCAGGAACCACTTTGTGCCGAAAAGAAAATAGTTCTGATTAAAACTCACCATGGATGAAGGGAAAAAATTCTATACAAACGCTGAAGGTAACAAGCAGCATTTTAATACATTGCATTTTCTTGTTGGAAATTCAAATGACATTAAAGGAAATGAATGTAGAAGAGGTCAGTGGTGGAGCGGTAGATCCCAAGGTGTGTAGCCACAACTAAAGGTCCTCCGCACGCAAAACAATGATGCACGCTTGAAGCAACTGTTACTTACAAATTGCTATAATATTAATCACCAATGGCAAGATGGATGACTTAGTAAGTTAGAAAAATAATATTCCATGCTCAGTGTAATAAATGTTGCAATACTAAAAGAGTTTTTAAAAAGCATTTGTGTCTTTAACAGTTTCAATAGCACTGGGAAGTCTTTTGCCTGGAGGAGAAGGTTTGGTGAGCTACACAATAGGCAGCCGCCAACAAACCGAGGACGGGTGAACTGCGTCATTCTACGGTTCCATGTGCTCCAGGCTGAAATACGCTCAGTGAAAGGCAGGGGAGCCAAATGTCACGCGAATCTCCAGCACACCATAGAGAGCACCCATTCACTGGCCTCTCTCTCCACCCCAACACCTGGATCTTCATGCAATGGTTTGAGCTGCTGCTTGCATAGCAGGTGTGTTCGTCCAAAGCCACCTTCGCAGCGTACAGACGTAAACTTCAGCCATTCATACGGCTACAGGGGACTTCCATGCGGGGGCTGTCCAGAGGCCAGGCTGCTTCTGGTCTCGCCTCCTGTTATTTATTGTACACTGTCTGTGACTCATCCGTCAGACAGAGAAGAATGCGAGACTTTTCCCTTTATATACGTCACCCTCATTCACATACATAGGGCAAGTAAGAAACGGTCAAGAATATCTCCCGCTCAACCCCACCTTCCCTTCTCTGGCCACACAGTAGCATTGTTCTCCCACAGTGAAACTGGTGCGTCGCAACTGAAACTGCAGTACAATGAGTGGCCATGATTCGTTCCTTCTGTCCTGCACACGTTACAGGTATTATCTTTCCAGCTGATAAAATCCCACAAAAAAAGGTGCGTTAATTTAAGGGTGACCATTAACCGGCTCCGTTTCATTTTAATGCTACTGGGAGCAGGTAGCATTGTGGCTACAGCTGGTATCTTGCATGGCACCTTGGACTCCGAGGACCCAGCTACCAAAACACGTTTATTATATAAACATCAAACTCTGAGTTCATTTACTCGCCTGGTGTAAAGGGAAATCACAGCATTATTCACTGTGAAGGCATCAAATTATCATTATTTCAAAATAAAAAGAATAATTGTTTCGGGGAAAACAAAGGAGCAAAAATTCATTATAGTCCACCAATCCCTCAGTTTCAGCTCTAGATGTGCTCTTGAGAAATGGAGAACTTAAGGGAACAGCGCTATGAATACAGGATATTGCACAAACGTAGATATGAGTAGCTCAATTTAAACATTTTCCACTGAGGTTCTAACAGCAAAGGAAAACGATGGCTTTCTTAAATGCTCTTTTTTTTCTCTCGTTCACATCTTAATGTGTTTCGAAGAAAGCTGTTGTATTAACATGTCCCTATAAAGCTTGTTTGAACTTCCGTGGTTCTTGAAGAAAGCGTGTCCCAGGTGAGAGTCCTTCTTCCTCTTTTTGAATGAAAATGCATTGCTGTCTGTTGCGGTAGGCTGGGAGTACTGTGTTGATCTCTTTTTGTAAATTCTACCTTTTGACAGATTTTATGATAACATTTAACACTTTAGCAGTTCAACATTTGAGCTTGGTGGACCGTATTAGGGCCCCCTCTGCATGAAGGTGGCGTTACTGATATAAGATACCAGCCTACCAGGCAGCCTGAAAGCTGTGCAGTAGTTGTGTGGCCCAACGTGTGACTTGTTTTCTCTTAAAAGTACTAGTTTAAATAATGCAATTTAATGTCCTTAATCACCTGGAATTCATGAAGCCTTCAGGCAAAGCAGTGGTATGTGTTTATTATTACAGCTGGTTTTTTACCTTCGAACTTTCAGGTAAGAAACGTTTTGCCAATACAAACTTGAGAACTATTTAGTATTTATATTTCCACAGAAGGGTAGCACACCGATTGGAGTCACATACCAGAGCTTCACCTGCTCCTCCAGCACTTGTCGACTGGGAACAGCAAGGTTCACTTGAGATCTTCAAAAGATTGGAGAAGGTGGAGATGAAGCAAACAGACGGTGAATAAGCTGTAGACGATCCTGTGGTTTCTCCGTATACCAGTTCTGAGAAATGTCACCTTGCTGTCATCCTCCGCCTCCATGTAAAACCTCCAGCTCTCTGCTGATGCATAGTTGCTGCCTGCACTTTGAGACAAATAACATACACCTTAGACTACTTTTTAAATATCTATGCTTGAATCTCATGAGCTGTTGTTGTCCATGTTGTTGCTAAGTGCCACTGAGTCGATGTCGGCTCACGATGACTGCATGGCTAGTTGCCCTGAATTGTGCTCAGTCTTCAGATAAACAGCTAATCTTTGGTGGGAGAGCATCCAGAACTGCAGTTATGGTATCTGTCCACAGCATTGCAGGTTTTCCTCCAGCTTTGTCAAGCATGAGGTCCCTCTCCAATGATCTTTCTGTCCACACGGTGTGTCTGAAGTATGTAAGTTGAAGTCATTTAAGATTCCAGGAAGCACTTAGGTTTGCTCTCCTCTCATGCTAATGTGTTCATTTAGAATTTTATGTGAAGGGATGCAGGTGATCGCTGACTCCCTGGTCTAAATTTTAGTTTGGATTTCTTATGTACCTGTTGTAAATGCTCATGCCGGACGACCGAGAACGTCCAAGGACCGTGCGAGAATCACCCCGGCTCAGCTGAAGGAGCGGCTGGGAGAGAGAGACAGTCTGCAGGGCTGAAAATCCCTGTTGTTGATTCCCACCCCAGGAGGGCAATCCAGGTTGTTCACATTTTACATTTAATCTTTTTTAAGACACTTTTTTTTCCCTAAGCAACATATAACTCAGAGTAGACAAGAGATGCAGATACAGACAAGTGGTTCCCAAAGCACAGTCACTCAATGCTGCTGTTTTTCCCAGCTCACATGACACAAGCAGCTGTATATACAATTCAGTCTGTGTCTCATTCCCCTCTTAAACTTTTCAAGCAGAAAAACAACTTTCAGTCCACATTAGTTTTTGCTGCCATAATGAGCAGCAAACACACACTTAGAGTAGAAATTTAAGCAGGGGTGGAGGGATGGGGAGGAAGAACACGAGCTGACAGCTTCATGCATGTTTTTTAATGTACTGGAGCAATATCCAGCAAAGAAGCAGAGTCACAGTTTTATTTTTATGCTTTTTTTCCCCCTCTGCATACTTCAGTTAACTAGGCACTGAAAAAACACATTCTCTTCCTCGTTGCCAGCTTTGTTGAAGTTCACCGCGAAACACAAGGTCGATGTTGAAGGTGAAACATTTTTAATATCGTTCTCGTGGAATCCTCCGTCACTCTGCGAAATCGATCTCCTTTGTGTCCACACCCTCGCAAGCAACAAGGCACCATCTCGGGCCTTTCAGCTTGTTTACCTGACATATTTTTTCTTTTCATTCATTTTAAAGCAGGAAACTTTAACATTGCATCATATTATACAATCGGAATAAATCAAACTGGCGTCCAGTTCATTTTGTATCCTGTCTCATGCCCCGTGCTTCCAGAATAGAGGAAAACAGAGCCTGTGATGTGTGAGCCGTTCATGTCGTAGAATAAATAGTTATATCTTATGGCAAAGTTTTGGTTATTTTTAGCTGTAGAATCCAACCCACGAATGAATTGAGTTGTTAAGCTGTATTACTAAGATTTGAATGATTGTGACATAGTGGGTGGACTTCAGTTATAAATTGAGTATTGGGCAAAACTTTTTTCCTAAACTAAGGTATGAGTCTACAATATCGTCGCCGTGCTCTTGAAGGACCCGGGTTCAAATCTCACCTCCCATATTCAAATAGCAAATAATTCAAACTAAGGGGGGAATTATCCTTTGGGGTTTCTCATTTCGTGATGTCATTTTTTTCCCCTCTAAGGATCCAGTCAATGACTAAAACACCTGATTAAATTTAATGTCAAAAAGATGCTAAACAAGAGAAAACTGGAAAGGGGGACTTTTTCACAGCACTGTGGCCATGTTTTCAGACCTATTTTTAGCTTCTTAATTAAATAACAGTATTATTTGCTTGTCTTTCACTTTTTCGTTGTAGGAGTCGCTTTCAGATTTCAACACCTCTTTAAAGGGGGAGTTAAGCGTGTCTCACTGTTTAGTTGCTTGCATTTCACGGGGAGCTGCAGCGCAAAAAATGTTGTACGTTCAAAGGGATCGGACCTAGGAAACATCCTGGGAGAGGGACCCCACTTTCTTACCTCCCACCAGCTCTTGCATCCAGGGCTGTGCCTCTTTGTTTGTCTTTCATTACCCGCCATGCACTTCCTTGCTCAAGGCCAATTTTGTGCCATATCACCGCTGAGGAGTTGCTGGCCTCCTTGTTTAAGAAATGAGGCTCTAAAAATAGTGCTTGTTTTGAAGCTGCATCCACAGTGATGGGCTTCCTCCACACTCTGCCAATAAATGAATTGATTTATTTTCCCTCTTTTCTTATCGATCGCTTAAGTTCCTCAAGCGAGGAAATCTGGCAGAAGATCCCCCATTTCAGCCTCTCTTATCTCAACTTGGAAAGCTGGTAAGGGAAGGAGTGTGTTCTTGGAGGAGCAGCGCTGTGGTCAGTGCTCACCACACCAGCTGTAAGCAGGTGTCTTCACGCCGACGCTCCACTGCGCAGTAAACACCCCCCGCGCAATTTTGCTGCAAGCCACACACCAGGCCAAGTCCCAGTGATATCAGCCTCTAAGTTAATGTTTAAGTGATGTGTTCGTGTGAACAACATAATCATGGATAAATCTGGAGTGGAGTTTAGATTGCAAAACACCCCGAAACCCGGATGTGGACACATTTTATTGCCATGGTGACACATGAATGTGAGACTGGGCACTCGCTTTACCCCCAAGACAGCGGAGGCATTAGCCAGGGAATGACACTGGGCTGGGTGTGAGGGCGGCGGGCTGGAGTGTACAGTGTGGGGCCTCAGGGGAGGGGTGAGATTTTTTTTAAGAAGGCCGTTTTTTTAACCCTCCAGTGGCGGTTAAGGACTCACGTCTGCTGAGGTGCCCACTCTCCGCGTTCATTCCACAGAGGTGAGTGTGTCGCCTGACTGTACGGCCAGGAATGTAAACACGGACAGACAGCCTGATAGCCGTCTCTGCGGGAGCCGACACCATGAGGGCAAGAACAAAGGGGAAACTTCCGGAAGCCCATTGGGGCAGAATTGACGAATAAAATGGTGCAACAACTCCAAATTTGGGAACGATGCAGGAAGCCTCAGTGGCAGGGTTACCAGGAGTGCAGCGCTCTCCCCCTTTACCTCAAAACACCTGCAAACACGTCAGGTAACCACAGCGACAGCCCTAAAGTTTAAGCAGCACGATAGCAGTCCATCTTTCTCTTCTTTAAAAGTGCCAATAATCTGGACCGGTTCACAGCATGAGGAGAGAGGCTTTACATTTCTGTTGCTTTAATCATTATTTATTCAGGCATATCGTTCATAAATCAGCACTGCGGTTTTACCTCCTCCTAACCCCTCATTTGTTCTCTGTGGTTGGCGGTGAGATTACATTTTTTCATGGAATGCCTCACAGGTTCTCAGCTGAGAAAAGTTTCTCAGGTCTGAGATCATTCAAACATTACGGAGAAAAAGGTGGTGTTTGTTGGTAATGTGTGATACATCAGGGGTTTTGCATCATTTTAGAAAAAAAGGTTTTTCGCTGTCATGAATGCAGCTCTTCATAGGCGCGCTGAGCGCTCAGTAGTGACTGATGCAGGGTTTGCCTTTGAGTTCCATGTAAGGAAGTGAGGAAGAATTTTCTTTTTTTTTAACTTTTATGGACACAGGGTGCTTTCCCCAAATAACAATCTGATAAAGCTGATGAATAGTGAATGGTGATAAATCTCTTCCCATGCCTCTTATTTCACTCCGTCAAAATGAAGGCTCGTGCAATCGCTTCATCTGCCCATATGACTTCACTACTAAACTTGACTTTTCCTTGGCTAGGAAAGTCTTAAAATGTAAACTGCAGCAAGATTCTTTCTGAGGATCCGAAAATTCTGACATTTTTTCAGAAATGTGGACCAGCGCTCCTTGTTTTATATAACGGTTTACTGTGTGGAGCCGGATGGACTCCCCACCAGCACCTTTTTGCACTGAGCTCCGGCCTCGGTAACTGTCGTCTAACCTGGAACACGGCAAAGTTCTTCAAGTCGAGTTTAAGTGCAGTTTAACTGTGGCTGAGGCTTTTTCAGCAGTCTGGAGCACAGTTAGTCCTGTACGGCATTTCAGCGCAACTTCTCAGACAGGTGAAAGCTGTGAGCAATCGAAAAAACTGAAAAATAGCTCAGCGTTTTTGTACTTTACTAAATTTAGTGGTACTTTAATAATAGCAGATTTCTTTTTGGAATGGTATACATAAATATTTTACTGTCTGCTGTGTTCAGGGCACCAGCTGTCCAGAGCCTGTCCTGGTCTCACTGAGCACAAGGCCTTCTAGGAAGGTACATGCCAGACGGGACACTGGTCCCTCACATGATATAGTTAATAGCTACATAGATTTAAAGAACTGACATTAATTGTACCATATAAAAAAATCAGTAGATTTTTTGGAAATATTGGTGATGTGACATTGATGCTTTTTTCAGCTTCACATCATTGCCTTTAATATACACTTTACTACACAGTAGAAAACCTGGAATTTATGATTAGTAATATGGAGTATGAAGATGGTGTTTTACAAAGTCTACTTTATGCCCTTAACTAATAATAATAATAATAATAATAATAATAATAATAATAATAATAATATATAATAAGTAGTTTTTCTGTTAATCACAGTTGAGCAAAACGTTGTTAAACAGTCATACTGAAATAATTACGTTTCAAGATCAAAGTGCAGATCAATGGCACCGATTTCTACTACTCAATTCAATTTTTCTATTGAAAGAAATTAATAGATATTAATTTTTGAACATTTTTTGAGAACATTTTGAGAAGCGGCCCGGCAGTTTGTCGGAATTATGGACATTCTGTCCGATAGATAAGCAAAGGTCTCTGAGCTGCTTTACTGTGTTCCATGAACCATCGTCACGCTCTTTACAGCCTTCGTTGTATCCTTTCTGCTTCCTTCGTGATAATGAACAAGATCTTCATTCAGAAAAATAATATGCATAATATGTTTTTCATTTGCTTTGGCTTTGAGCCCAGCGGTCAGTTTAAATGTCACGTTTAGCTGGAGACACCAAGATAGAGATTTCCCTGGAGCAACATGACAATCAGCTTTCAGAAAGGGAGAAAAACAGCAGGCCATGCCAGGAAACCTGCTCCCCAGGATAGAGTCACATCCACCACTGCACCCTGAAACTGTCACAACCAAAGACATTCAGTAGAGTAACACCTCAGTGATTCACAGTCCTGCTTATCTCCAGTAAGTCTCTTACGTAGTGCATTTCAGTCCCAGCAAATAAAGCGTGTATCAGCAAATATCTTTGGAAAAAAGCTACATAAAATGTTTACAGGAAAATAATGATCTTGATGGTCGAGAGAGCAGAACCGCTGCCTCGGAGGGCCTCAGCTGTCTGGGTGAAGATTCAAATCCAGCTCAGTCTGGGTGAAGTCTGCATGTTCTCAGCATGTCTGTATGGGTTTTCACCAAGGGTCTAAAGGTGTGCTTCAGGTTACCTGGTCTTTGTTGAATGGGCTGTGTGAATTTGTGCACGTGTGGCCACCCTGCAGTAGACTGACATCCTACCAGAAGTTTGGTCCACTAGACTGATACTGGTCTCCAGACCACAGTGATCCTGACCACAAAGATAAATGATGGATGGATGGTGGATGAAGGGATGGATGGATGAAGGGATAACAATGTTCATTGTTTCTTACTAAGCCAAATTGTTTATCTAAAACAGGTTTTGACCATTGGGCAGAGTGGGATATAAGTTAGTCATATTCTGTGCTGTGAATAAATATCAAATTTTCCTGCTTACACAAGACAAGAATTACAGTTCAAATGGGATTTGCATGGATGCTGAGAGAGAAAATGTGGCAGCAGTTTTTTTATGCTGTTACATTGGGGTGGAAGATAATGAAATGTGCCATTATAGATGTGGAAAAGCATGTGCCCCTTCTCAGTCAGCAACTGGTTGCAGTGGCTGCAGCCGAACGCCTCCGGTAGCTGCTGGACGGGATCACTTCCATCACACAACTCGCTCGCACTCAGAACATTTTTCCAGAAGTTCTCCAGGAAAATCACATTTTGGTATACAAGCTGTATATAAGCTTTCCAGTTCCTTTTAGCCAGCAGGTTTACAATGGAGCATGAAATGAAGACTGTTGTGTCCACAGTGTGCAGAACAGGAGGAAAATTTTGAGATCAGGGAAATAAAAAGATAATGCAGATATAAATAAATTAAAAATAAATATACACACTCGCTTGTTCTCTCACTGGCCACTTTATTAGGAACACCATTCTAATACTGGGTAGGACCCCCCCCCCCCTTTCTTGTCAAAACAGCTTGATTTCTTCCTGGTAGGGATTCTACAAGATCCTGGACACATTCCTTAGAGATTCTGGTCCATGTTGACATGACTGTATCACATCAGTGGTGCAGGTTTGTCAGCTGCACATTCATGCTGCTGTTCTTCCACATCCCAAAGGTGCTCTACTGGATTCAGAGCTGGTTGCTGAACTCATTGACATGTTCATAGAACCCGTCTGAGATTTACTTGTACTCTGTGACATGGCACATTACCATGCTGGAATTAACCATTAGAAGATGGATACATTGTGGCCATAAAAGGATGGTCAGCAACAATACTCCAAGAGTACTCAATATTCTCCTCTGATCTCTCTCATGAACAAGGCATTTCCACCCACACAGCTGCTGCTCACTGGATGTTTTTCATTTTTCACATCATTCTGTGTCAACTGTTGAAAAAAAAATCCCAGGAGAGCAGCAGTTTATGAAATAGTCAACCCCCACACCCGCCCTGTCTGGCACCAACAACCATGCCACAGTCAAAATCACTTAGATCATGTTTTTTCCCCGGTCTGAAGTTGGATGTGAAAACTCACTGAAGCCCATCACCGGTGTCTGCGTGTGCGGTGCACTGCCGCCACGTGACTGGCTGATTCGATAATTGCATGAATGAGCAGGTGTACGTGTGTTCCTAATAAAGTGGCCAGCGAGTACTCCCTCACTCACTCCATGTTGCCACTCTTTTTTCATTGTGAAAAGGAAGATCACTACTTCAGCCAGTAGTTTGATGCAGTAGCTGCGGTAATGCAAACATTGTACAGAACTGTGGTGGTGAAGCAAGAGCACCGAGCTGAGGTAAGAGAGGCGCCCTGGATGTTGTTCTGTGGACTCTTTTTGAGGTCATTAATGATTCTATATCTTGTTTCTAGGAAGCTTTTGACTCCATTTCATAAGTTGGCTCTAAATGTAGTTTGAGTGAGAGTCAAATAAATGGCTTTGCAACCCTATCCAGTTTATCCTTCCACAGCTTTTCTCCAAAGGTCTTCCAAAACTTCATTTGAACCTGGCATGATGGGTCTCTCTGAACCTGTTTTGTTAACTTCTGCAGGTAAAGGGTTTAGGTAGTTGAAATGGATATTGGACATGGCTGGTGCAAATCAGACCTGATTTTATTAAATAACAGCTGAATGCTGCTCACCCCTCAGTTAGGTTTTTCACACCTGCAGGTCTTCCACACCAAGTTCGTGACATGAGCGCAACATCGGTGTCATTTTTTAAAAAGAAACAGAGAAACTCTTGAAAAGGAGCTGTGGAAAACCCTTTGCTCGCTGGTCCCCCTGCAAGTAAATCTCCACCCTGCGGGATCATGTTGGATCCTGGACTTTAGATACCACCGTGGTTATCAAGAGGTTATTTTTTAATGGAAATTAGGGTCTCGTCCTTCGTGTGCACTTTAACCTGCAGTTTAAAACAATCTTGCTACAGATGTTATATTTTTGCTGAAATCCAGTTATTACCCCCCTTCCTCTGTTTTAATAATTTTGTTTTTATAATTCTGTGTTTACAACTCCATTCTCATGATTGTTCAAAGCTGTGTCCTGACGTCATAACCTGTCACATGGTTGAGTTACAGTATTTAATGGCCTTAGATGCAATGTATTATTTGCGCTGGAGAAGGAATGTTGCCGAAACACGTCTGCACGACGATAATTAAAACGTGCATTTTGTTCCTCTAAGTTTGCGTGTCTGCTCTCCCACCTCTTTCATCTCTGCTGTTTTTATTTTTCTCAGTGGGGCTCCGTGATCTTTCCAAATGTCACATTTTTGCATCCTATTTCCTTATTGTCTAGAAAAAAAATCTCATCTAACCTTATGTCTTATTGATCTGTTCGGTCAAGCGGTTGTTTCTTTCCTCTTATTTACTTGTCTGGCAAACAGATTGCCGGGTGTTTAATCGCTGCCTGCATCTCAGAACCCTTTTCAGACTGAATGTGTCTAATGCAGTTGTACTTCTGTTTGTTAATGAATTCTCTGTGCCGGAGGTATTGTTCTCGCTCCTCAAGACTGTCATGGTGTCACATCCAAAGCGACCGTGTGCTCATCCTTAAATGGTCTGAATGTGACTCAACCTTATTTTGATAATGATTTATAAGCAGGGTGTTTAAGTTCATTATCCAACACTGTACTTTGGGCAAAGGTGTCGGCCGATAAAGGCAGTTAATCGGACAGATCGGGGTTACCTGGAGGGAGCAAGAGCTAAAAAAGATGAGATAGGTGCACCATCTGCATTTGCCACCCAGTATAAATATAATGCAATGGAAAATACAAATGACGGTAGCTGCTGGGACATGAAACGGCACCACGCTGATAAGAAAGGAGCTGTAGCATGAATGTTAAGTGGAAAACTGGAGGTTAGAAAATAAACCTCCCAACACTGTTGACTCTGGAACTTCTTGATCAGGAAGGTTTTGATAGTTGGGGTGCTGCACGCATTGAGGTGGTTCTGGTAGGCAAGCGACAAGTCACACTGGGAAGATCCGTGACCGTTTGTATGTCCATGTGAAGAAGCTGTGAGGAGTATAGAGACATGGTGCTAGAGATGGCACCACCAATGTACCCCAGGTAAGAAACCTGGAGAGGCAGAATCAAGAGGAGCAGCTTGCCAGATTTGTTCTTTTTAGCTCATCGTGGATTCTCCACCATCATAAGTGCATCTGGTGCCACAGTAGCTTAAGTCAGAATTTGGTGATTGACTTTATAGCTGAGTCGTCTGAACTGAGGTCCTCTGTACTGGATACTCGGGTAAAACACTGGAATATTTAACAGGTTATCCCCTCACCGGTCCAAGTGAAGTTATAATTGTGTCCTTGGAGTACCTGCTGGAGGCCTCGGTTGCGATGAGATTAACTTTGCATTCAGAGGGAGGTTGGAGATATGAGTCTAAATGGACCAAGTTCTAGAACTCTCCTACAGGAGCTACAACCACAAGTTGCAGATGTAAGGCAGTCAGTGCCTGTGATGGGAGCTGAGAAATGCAGCTGTAATAGAAACTGTCAGGTCTGTTGTGCTTCTCTATTATAGAGAACACCAACTTTGCCAGAGTAGTATCTCCTGCTTTCCTTGAATGTGGCAGAACTTTGGTGTAATTGTGGAAAGTGACTTATCCTTGAAAGTGATCTGAAACACGGTGAAACGGGGGGCAGATTGACCCCAGTTTGCTCGTAGCCAGTGTGGTTAAGTGTGGACCTCAACTTGGATGGTCACTGTAAGGTAGAAGGAGAACTTTGATGAGGGGAATCGGTGCCACAAGCTTTTAGAAGATCACAGTCTATCTCTCAGGCTGAGATTACTGCTGCAGGGAGTGAACTCCGCAGTGGCTGGACAGCAGTAAGGTGGCTGTGATCTGTCCCAAAAGGCTAGTTTGTATAATATGTTGCTGGGGTCTCTCCAGTATTCCTTGGAAGGCTGGGAAGGTACTTTGGGTCGGATAGGAGGTTGTGCTCTAATGACCTCAGCCCTGACGGGAAAGCCTGTACCAGGGTGTTGGTAAGGAGTTCACCTTGGCTGTCGAGCTACAGATTTAGGAGGAATGATTTGTAAATTCTGTTTATATGAGTTTTGTTAGCCAGGAAAAGTCCTACGGTTGTTTCCTTGCCTATTCTGTGGAAAGAGCTGCAGGAGGACTGGGTGTCATGGGTGTTTCTGCATGCTTTTCATTCCCTGTGTCCAATTTGTTTCCAATTTTTTGGCATATTCCTGGCTCTTATTAGGTCTTCTGCCACACTAGAGCACTGTAGATAGGGGCTGTGACTCAATTGCCATGAGGGTCAGCAGCTCAGTATCCAAATGGAGCATCTCCACCTCAGTATAATGAAACAAGGCTGTTATCTCCAAATGGGAGGTTTAGGAGTATCTTTGAGACCTTTTTGTGATCACCAGCAGGGAGATGAGATCAACCAGTGGCTTCATGCAATAATTGCAGTAATGCAGCGATTGTACAAGACTACGGTGGCGAAGCAAGAGAAAAGTCTTCAGTCAGTGAACCAATGAGCCTACAACCTCATCCTCACCTACCTTCAGGAGCACTAGGTAGTGTCAGAAAGAATAAGATCACAGGTTTAAATGACAGACTTCTGCAGGATGGGTGGCAGAGCTCCCAGAGTTTAGACTTCAGACATCAGAAGGGCCCTAGTGTTTCTGTTCTTGCAGCTCGAGAGGTGACCGTTAAAGTGGTTCAGACATCTAGTTAGACTTGGATCAAGCATTGGGACAGACCTAGAACACTCTAGAAACGATACACCTCTGGGCTGGCCTGGAGACCCTCAGGTGGAGTTGGAGGATATATAGTTTGTTCTACTCACTATTGCCACAGTGTTTTCAAAAGAGAAATATTTTCAAAATGTATGGGTTGATGTTCTGTGGAAATATCCAATAATGAAATCAACTTCCTTTGTGTTACTTGCGTTAACTTTTTAATCTGAGAGAGAAATTGTGCCATCTGATGGGTTGATTCTAACAGAACCGTGTTTTTAACCTGCAGGACATCAGCATATTCAGCAAATTTTCCCCAAGTTTGCTTTACACTGACATCTAGTGGCTGAATCGGACAACGACATCACATGAACGATGCCCGTCAGGAATCGACACGTTTTTCCCGTTTTTATTATATATTTCTTAATACTCATATGGTTGAAGGGATGAATTCCTTTCTGCAGCCTATCTTATTGATTTAGACCACACTTTTTTTTTCTCCAAAGTGATTTGGATTGTATTTGGAGCTTCTTACATTGTCCAACTCAAGGGTACCATAGCAGTACAGGAATTTGTAAACGGGTCTTTAGACTGGAAGCCGAAACCACAGTGATACCTTTTAGTTGTCAGATTTGAAGAATGTTAAATGCTCTTTTCTCCCTTTCCCACGTTACTGTGGCTGAAAAATATATACTATGATCTTATGTAAAAAAGTGAAAATACAGCATAAAAGATGCGATGACTGTTCGTGGTAAAGGACAGTACACTTTTAGGCCTATTCCGTCTTCAATAATGAAAAAATGCGCACCTTAGTGACCTTAAGTACATTTTAATTCATTTTTTTTCCATCAAAACCTGATGACCCACAGCAACATTTGCCACTGCACAGGCAGTGCAGCTTACATGTGTCTCGCTTGTCCACGAGGAATAAACAGACATTCATTAATTATTTGCAAATACAATTGCATATTGTTAAGGTGTCCGGTGTTATACTGTTCCCACATACAAACTTTCCCAATACAAACTGTTTTTTGAGAAGCCTTTAGTATTTATTATTTGCAAAAGCTTCACTCAAAGTGCCAGAAGTTGTCAGAGAAAGTGGGGGGGGGGCAGGTAAACATGTTGTAGATGTGGCTTCTACACCTATAGTTCCATCTCTCCACCTGCCTCCACCTCCATGTAAAACCTCCAGCTTTCAGCTGATGCCCAGTTAATTTCTAGATTGCAAGGCAAATATCGTAACATCTCACACAACTCCAGGGGTGGAGACCACCCGTAAACACCTAGTTTTTGCATTGGAGTTGCTGGACATGTGTTCAACCATGAAGGGGACTGTGTGCATGAAGTGAGATTAACACTGTCCTTGTGGGTTATAAAAAGAAAGTTTGGGGGTGGGAGAGTGCTTCAGAAGAAAAAGCAAATGCACAATGGCGCACCTTACACAAGCAGCTGGTCCATCACACTCACCATTTGGCTAAAAACTAAACTCCCAGCCCGAGTTCAGCTGAAAAGGGAGGGACCAACTGTATCGTCTTAAGACCGGCATGCTGGGCTGTGACCATTTGGGAAGTGACCAGGCATGATGTGACGCAGGGTGGACTTCCAGAGTATGTTACTAAATACACAAAAGAAACAGTGCAAAACACGTAAGAACCCGTAAACAGGAATCTCAGTGGGAACGGCAAAAACGCCAATTTTAATATTCTGGTCACCCCTGCGTCCACTTGTATTTTAGGATTTTTTTTTTTTAATTCAGTTTGCAATTGTGCTACTCATTTTTTATGTTTAATATTTTAAAAAGTATATGATTTATATTTTTAATTTAAAATATTAAAATTGCTATATATTGCCATATCCCCACCTATTTAACAATACCAGTCATAGGACTTCATCGGGGGGGTCATTTAAGTGAGACCCACGGATACTGGACAAGCTTCAGTTACCAGCAGGGCTTCTGTCCTTGTCCTTGATGGCAACCAAGCAATGACTGCATGTTAGTTCCCGCCGTCATTATTGTTGAGAATTGCAGAGTGAGGTGAACAGTTTATTGTGCTGTATTGTGCTGCAGTTCACAGTGAAAGACGGTAGGAGGCAGATCAACCCTTTGGTAAAAAATAAAAAATTCAACAATCCATTACCTCATTTCTGGCAAGAATAGATACTTTTTTTTTTTTTTTTTTTAAAACAGAGGTAAAGCTTTTACACCCTCAAAGGGGGGCAAGTGGCTTTACTAGGCAACAAGTGATGGGGAGGGAGGACAGAAGGTTGCTAAAGGTCCTGATTCTGCAGGAGAGAACGGAGTGTTGAAATTCCAGCAGGGGATGGGCACTGCACTCTGCAGAAAGCCACGTTAAACCGAATCAAAACCATAAGACTGTTGAGCTGCACTGGAGAGATGTAGCAGAGGGAGCTGCTTCTCCAGGGAGAGCATAAGAGGAGGTGGCAAGCAGAGGTGTTCTGCTCCTTTGGAGAACGTTTATGAAATCACAGGTGAGCCGGCAGCATTCGAGCACAGGTTGGCTGTTTTCTGTTGCACCTTCTCCGTGTTCTCCGACTCTCTTGAATCCCACCCAGTTCCCTGCCTGCATTCTCCCTCTCCCACACACTCTCGCTGCCTCTCCTCCCACCCTGCTCCTTTCCTTTCGCCTCCTGTACTGCCGTGCTGAAACTTTCTTGCTGTATCTCCCACCCACTCGACGCCCCCTCGCTTCCTGTCTGCTTGCCGACACGATTACAGCCTTCAGTTGGAAACAAGTTTAAGCTTTTAACATGACAGCTGGACTTTATAATGAGACCGTGTCCCATGGATCAAGGTCTCCAAGCTCCAGTCCAGGAAGCCAAGCATATGTTCTGCTCCATCGTAGCTGTTTAATTAAATTGGGCTTAATTAGCCTTCCTTACACTATTGATTGAATCTCTGATTCTAAATATCACTGTTGTGTTAGAATCTTCACAGGGGGTATCGTGATAAAACAGTAGCTTTCTAGTAATAGAGGCAGCCAAGACTGAAAGATGTGGAATCCACTCCATTGTTTGATCATATTCCAATTAAGTCTAATTTAATGACAGGCTGAATTAGTGCAAAAAATGAACCCCCCGCAATTGGCCTGCGAATCTTGACTCTACAGACTCCACAGAGGTCGGCAAATGAACAGCAATAAAGAACCAGAGAGACCTGAGTATCAGATCAGCACTGACAAGTACAGTATGTAAATGCAGAGGTAAAACATTCCTCGTGTTTAAAAAAAAAAAAAGTTATGATATTAAATTGTGTGTAAAACAACATAATAGCAGCATCATTGCCATCTTTCAGTGAACCAGCCTGTTTTTTTCCCTGAAGGTCGACAACGGTCTTATCAACAGTGTATCGAGGTTTTAAGAGGGACGTCTTGGCAAGCAAAGGAGGGGCCTCACGAGCTTTTGCCGCTGTCTCAGAATGTTTGGTTAACTTATCCGATGCCCTCAACTGGATGAGAAGACGGCGGATGAATGGGTGAACTTTCATAACCACCCAGAACCCAGTACTGTAGACCCCCCAGCTTACAACCCACCTGTACTATTATCTGGATATATCCTGCCATTTTTTTCAGCAAAGCCCTCTGTGGAATATGAACCAGCAACCTTTTAGTTATAGTTCCACAATTCTACTTGCTTCCAGTATTTGAAAGGTAAGCTTTGAATTGAGCCTCTCAATTCATTTTTTTTTCCAGGAGTTTTGCTCCCTGCCGGGTATTCATTCAGAGAAAAAAATGCATCACTACGTTCGGTATCCTAGCAACTTGTCTTCACACTTAGACATTTTTAATGTTCTCAACGGCCTTGCAGAAACGATCCAGGACAATGGGAACTCGGCTTATTGTAAATCCTTCTGTTCGCAAGCCCTGAGCCTCACCTATGATTATTTTGTTTGTGAAATTCTGAGGTTGTGGGCTTTACCTCATTGAGAAACTAAAAGTGCAGTAAAGGTTTTGTAGTCAGCGCATATCCGTTTAATACTTTGGATTGCTGTACTGAGACGTTCGCCGCATAGGGGACAACTGTGCCAGCACTGCCACCACAAAAAGACATGCAAAGGAAGGTAAAGATTAAAGCTGAAGACTGCTTTGTGGACACCTTCTGCAAAATGGGAATAATGTGTGAGGAAGCTGCTTCATTCAAGGCTTCTTCATCCAACTTATTTCCTTTTTTTACTTGTTGCAAAATGGCTTTCTTCCTTGATCAGTGTCATTTAATTTAGTCAAAATCGCAGACAATACTTCACTCATTTGCACAGCGGGATGTCAACAGCACCGGTTCATATTTGGCACTTAAGCCTTAGGATTAAGCTTTTGGTCAGAAGTCCAGCGGAGGAGCCACCTAACAGTAAGAACATTCAAGTCCAACGTGACTTGCACTGACCACTCATATGGTTTTCACAGTAACAGGAGGTGGGAAAGTGGTTTACTTTTGCCTTCTTCCGCACCAATCTTTGGATTGTGCCCACAGGAAGCAAACGTGAAGTCCCCCCCCCGGAGCGAGAGTCACACCTGCAGAGTTAGTACTGCTCCACCAAGCCGCTGCACGAGCTCTTGCTCCCCCTAATCGGTTCCATTTTGCAATTCTAATCTCTCGTGTAAACGTGTTGGAGGTGTGTGCAAGCAGGTGCACCACCATCCTCGGGATGTGGGTTAACCACTGCTTCAAACGCATTTAACTAATCGCGCACGTGGACCCTCGCTGAAGAGCCAAACGGAAAGCATCGAGCCAAAGCCATGTTCCGGCAAAGTCAGGTGCAGTTTTTATTGGTTTAGAAACTAGAAATGTGCCCTGCTGCAAATTTGCAGGGCAATCAGATGTTGAGCCCAGTTGCCCCCCCACCCAAACCCCCCATTCCTGACCCCAATCTCAACCTAGTACCTCAATTTCAAGTCATAAGAACTTTATCAAAAAGAGGACATACGGGTAAGTGACATAGGTAACTGCATGGTTTAGAAAACAAACATAAAAAAAAAACATAATAGAAGCATTTTTATGTTTGTAAGCTGCAATAAATACTGACCATAAACTTCTTTTCTGTGCATGGACATAACATCTTAGTCTTTATTAATATAAAAAATATGACTTCAGTGCATTTTCTTTGCAAATCTTTCTGGTTCTGCTCTTCAGGTTTCTTTCTTTTGCAACTCTCTGCTGTCTGTCCTTTACCCTGACTGTAAAAATGGCCCAAAAAGAAAAAACTACCAGCCCCCCCCAACACCCACCATTCCAAACACAAAAATATATATTAAAAATTTCACAGCCTTTTAACTTTTTGTCTACATTTCAAGCAACAAACCTGGACAGAAAAGGCACAATAAACTACAATTTGAGAAATACTGAACAAATAACAAACAAAATTGGAATTATTGTTTTCTGTATTGATTTTGGTCATTTACAAATATATGTATATTCATTATATATAATGTATGTTCGCATTTTCAAACAGATATGACAATAGCAAGATAAATAAAGGTTTAAGAAGGATAGACAGATTGACAGAAATGGTATTGGCAATAAAGGTGCATCCTGTAACAATTCTAAATATTGCAGAAGGAAAAGGAAGAAAATATTTACACGAGTAAACAGCAGTGTAATAAAGTGTATAAAAACAAAATCATAAAAAAACAACCAAAAAGTAACTGAAAAAATCTTTAGTGACTCTGTACACAGAATCATGGGTGGAGATTAAGTGCTTCCTGTTTTGCTGTTTTCGCTCTGTCCTGCACTGGTCTGGACTCCGGCTTCGTCGGGCTCTTTGAGAGCCGACTGCGGCGCGTGGACCCTGTGCCGCGGGCCTGACGTCCCCTCCACGAGCGGCGGACTAGTTCTTTGGGTGGGAGGAGCTGGTTGGCTGGGGGCGTGGTCTGAGGGCCCCCTAATCTCAGAACCACTGTCCGCCCTCTGTACGTCGGCTGTCTCCGCGACCAAAGCGCCCATCTGGGAGTGAGTGCGTGAGCTGCCATATTGCTTTGCGCCCGCATCTTTGAGCTCCTCTGACCCTGTCTGAGGAGCGAGTGTTTTTGAAGGGGTGTGACCTTCTCTCTGTGCCTCTTGTCTACTTGTGCAAAACCCTGACTGACTGGTTCCTGCTTCCGCTTCCTGTACCCTTCCATGCCCTGAAGTGCCCTCCCCGCTGGGCCCTGGTGATCTACCCTGCGCCGTCTCCGTCCTGGCTGGGGGTTGGCCCGTGCCCATTCCCCAGGGGGAGGTAGGCGAGGTGGTCATCATGGGGCCCCGGAGCAGTTTGGGGTGGGAACTGGGCCGGGGTTGCACCATCTGGATCCCCCCAATGGGGATCATGAGGCAGGGGGTCCTCACTAGCTGCTGGGAGTGCAGGGGCAGGTGGCTGAAGACGTGGTCCACCGTCCGAGGTGGAGTATGTCCAGGGAACTCACCTGGTGAAGGGGACAGGCGTGTGGCTGTCAGGCTCAGGCCTTTGCTCAGGTAGCCCACCTGCTGCTCCTTGAGAAACGGGGGGGGGGGGGGGGGNAGGCGTGTGGCTGTCAGGCTCAGGCCTTTGCTCAGGTAGCCCACCTGCTGCTCCTTGAGAAAGGGGGGGGGGGGGGGCGGCAGAGAAAATAAAATTACGTCAACAGTCACCTTGCAACGAGCTACAAAGGATGCATTTTTCACAGGTCAGACAGCATCGCGATGAAAACCACAGCGCTGTGCCTCCGGCACCAGGGACAGCGCACTGTTTGGACAGCAAATAAAACACCACGTATTTACAGGTTGCTGTTATTTTAAGATGTTTTTTTTGGTTTATGACATAAATACATTGTTGAAGCACCATTCATTTTTGGCATCGCTAATAAAGGAAAGGTGTAAAAATAAAAAAGGAACTACTATAAATTTAGATACCTACACTGAACATGGTTTACCATAGGCTATAAATTAAGATATCACTACCACTTGTTATTTTTATGCGGTTCAGTCAGTAACTTCTAAGACTGACCTCTTTGTGGCTCTGCGGTGGTTCTGAGCCATCAACAAACGTGTGCCACTAAATTGAAGGCTATATAATAGCGCATATAAAGGTGAGACTACACAAAGGGAAAAAAAACAGGAGTCATAAATAAAAGCCTCTGCGCACCACATCAGAAATATAAAAAGCACAAAAATGAAAAAATAAACAGCTGAATGTGGAAGACTGCATTCTTGCTAACTACTTGCTGTAATAGTGCTAATGTACTGCCACATGTGACAAGAAAGGCAGTGCAATGAGTGAAAAGTACAGTCCTGCCTACAGCAGTGAGGCCTACCTGCCAGCTTTCAGCGGCCTCAGGTGTGTGTGTGTCCCCGGGGTGATAGGTGGATGAGCTCAGGGGCCTCTGATAGGCCAGGGCAGGTACAGAGGAGGGGAGCACACGGGGGCCCGTGTAGCGGCTAGGCGAGAGCGACCCGAGGGGAGACACAGGCCGGATCGGAGATGGACCCCTTTCAGGGGACGGGGAGAGGTGGCGACCAGGTGAAGACAGGTCCAGGCGGGGGGACAGGCAGCGCAGGGGGGACACCTCTCTCCCAGGGGAAGGGCCACGCAGCGGGGAGCCCTCGCTGCTGGGAGAGAACCCCCGTGGGGAGGCTTCCCATCGGCGCCGGGAGAACAGCGCCCTCTTGCTGCCTGGGGAGGCATCTCTTCCGCTGGGCCAGGGCCTCCGAGGTGATGGGTAGTCCTGCTGGCGTGAGCCTTGCTCTCTCTCCTGGGTGGCAGGGAGCCCCGGTTCGGGGGTGTCCCGCTGTGGAGCCTGACCGCTGTCTGATCGACCGCTGCTGGACAGGTGAGTGTCAGGGGAGCAGGACGAAGGAGGCTCATCGTGCGATGAGGACTCTTCCCCCTCCTCTTCTTCCTCATTGTCATCGTCTTCGTCCGAGTCCTCCACATCAGAGAACTGATGCTCCTCCTGGTCCTCTGAGCCACCCACTCGCTCCTCGCTGCCCCCAGCTGTTCAACCAAAGCATGTCAGCAGCTGTCAGTGGGATCCACACAGTCCGGCTAACAGAGTACTGAGTAACAGGACACACGCCGGACGCCATAAAGCACATCGCACAAAAAAACCACACGGAACGTACATATTCGTGACACAGACACAACACAAGACATGGCGGACCCCGTAATTTTGGGAACATGGAGCTGGAGAGGATAAATGGGGTCCAACTGGAACAAAAGTTACCTTCAACCACACCAACCAACCTTATAAATAGCTGACAAGCAAGTGGAAAGGGGTTTAATTATAATAGAATCGTGAATGCTCCATTCACAAGCTATATCGAGCAGCGGCTAAGCGGAGAGGGCTTCAATGGGCTGTCCTTGGCTCTGCTGGGTTGTGTGGTGCTCACAGCGCTGTCCGCCCTCGCCAGGGGAGAAATGGTGTGGGGGGGGAGCACTATATTTACAGCACTGGAGGGACTGCGGAGGCTGGAGCGACTGCTTCTTGTTATAGCAGCCTGGACCCTTTCATCTGCCGCCACAGCCTTGGGAGCTTTGTGTACCCATCGGCGCTTCCCAGAATGCACCGGGAGAGATGACTCAATAAAACAACTCGTTAAGTGCTTCGTTATTCATTTATCTCCTTTTTTTTCCTTGACAACTGGGAGCGAATAAATTACTCTCCATTACGTAATCTCTCTCAAATGCTTTGCCTAAGTAAACAGCTGTACAAGTTTGTAGAGCCACAAAAAGTATCTTCCATAAATTTGTTTTATATAGACTGCAGCAAAAAGCAACGCGGAGACAAATGGCGTATGAATTTGCAACAGATATTTACAAGATGCTAATGGGCTTAATTTTTGCTGAAGCACCAGAGCAAAGAGGAGGATCATTTTTCTAACCATTGCGGGAGAGATGGAGCGTATTGTTTTGACCAAGTGCTTCTGCGTGGGTGCGAGTGTTCATCAGCCGACGTTGTTTTTATTCTATTTCGGTATTAGGGTGTGCTTCAGTAACAAAAGCTTTGTACTTTTGCGCAAGTGCACATATCCACACACACACGACCAGCCTGTTTCTCTGGGTCCACTACCACCGACAGAACTTTACAGAGGACAAAAAGGTCCTACCTCCCTCTTCAGCCTCCAGTTCATCTATGGAGGACCCAGAGACCCCCATCTCTTGGCACTTTTTCCCATGAGCCTTGGACTTCATGTGTTTTGTGAGGTTCCCTAAAGGGAGGTAGAAACAGGTCAGAGGCAGCAGCCCACCGGCCCACCAGGCTGAGAATGTGAAGACCACACCCACCTTTGGTTTTGAAGGCGAAGTTGCAGTGCTTGCAGACGTACGGCCGGACATCGGTGTGGGTGCGAATGTGCTTCTTCAGCATGCTGGGCTTCTTGCAGCGGATGCCGCATTCCTCGCACACATACTTTCCCCGGCCTCGCCCGCGCACGTACACATACTCCTCGTTGGATTTGTATCTACATGGGCAGGGGGTAGAGAGAGAATGGTGAGAAGGGAGGCCAATGGCAGCGGGCATGTGGGGGTGGAGGGGATGGGGGGGCAGATGGGTGAGGGCAAGGGTGGGGGGACGACAGAAGGTGAGGGGGTGGAAGCTAAACTGAGTAGGAGACAGGAGCAAAAAAACAGAAGCAAAGATGTAGGGGGATAAGAAACGGTGGGGCTACAGAGAGCTGCATAAGAGGTGCGTGAGGGGAAAAAATGAAGGATGAGAGTCATAACACACAGGGAATTTGGAAACTGCAAGCACACGGGTGGAGAGGTGTGATGGGCTGAGCAAATGTTTTGGGCAGCAGCAACCACTGCGTGCAGAAGCCTGTGCCAAAGCCACAGAGCCACAACAGTAGAATTTGAACCACCAACCTGTCCATGTTGGTACCTGCAGATTACAAAAGCCGGACCGCGCTTTCCATTTTGCTTCGGTGCAAAGTGATTTATAACAGAGTATCTTTCCCCATGTCAGGACCTGAAACATTATGCCTCACCCACTACAGAGATATAGTTTGATGATTATGAATTAAAAGAAATAACAGAATTATGGAAGAACATGTGAATACACATATTTATCCAACAGCTGTTTGGGATAATTTTAAACTGTTCGCATCAAAACAGACTTAGGGATTTCTGAGCATGACTGTCACTTTCGGTGACACTGGTAGGGGTGTCAGCATTCCGAGCAGGCTGGCGCACCGAGAGATTGAAAGGATGCATCCATTACAGAAGATGGTCCTCAAGCTAAGAAGAACTGAAGGCCCCAGGCAGGGCTGCACACAGACAACTGCCCAGACAGCAGCTTGGACAAGCGCCACCTCCACCCCCTCACTGCTCGCTGCTCCAGAGGCGTAGCAGAACTCGGTGCGTGCCTCCCGGCGACGCTCTGTTTCCCTCTTGCTCCGGCCGGGCTCACAGGCAGGAGACTCTAAAGCAAGTTGCCTGGCAACCAAGAGCGCAGACGCAGCGTTTCATTCTTATTCGTCTCGACTGTATCCGGGCTCCGTTCATAAGGCCCTCTCCCAAGACGCACAGCTCTGTCTGCTGCACATTGCTTCCGCTGTACTCAAGGGCCCCGTAAATGCTTCAGCAGGCGGGTGCAAGTCCACACTGGCTGTCCGCCCTCAGAACCGAACCACTGTTTCGCACATTTAAAATGTGTTGTGCAGAATTATAGCCAACGATTCTGGAAAAATTCATTTTAGATTCAGTGGTTGCTGGCTACAGAAAAAGACTTCCGTGCAAATGTTTGAAACATCCACTGATGTGCATTTCCATCACATTTACACCTGTTCCCAAAGCAACGTGCAATGATTCCTATGCATCGTACGAAGCAAGATTCAAAAAGAACTGAACAATTTCATCTATTTATTACTCAGTAACTAAGTATCACTGTGACGGCTTGGCGTCACATCCAGGGACAGTTTCACAGCCTAGTGCCCACTGATTCCGGGATAGGCTCCGGACCACCGTGACTCTGCTCAGGATTAAGCGGTTGACAATAAAGGATGGATAGTCAGATGGTCCTCAGTATCATATGAACATGCAGTATAAACCAACTTGGAGTTACCCTTTAAATTTTTTCCAGATTTTGCCCATTACAGTTGTACTCATTTCTTCCACGGTTACTGAGTTACTGAGTAATACATTTATGAAAGTGTTCGGTTGGTTTTGAATCACCCGGTATAACTAAGCCCTTCGGCTAAGGTGAGTTACAGTGCTACAAACACTAAACTCCCTGCAATCATTCACATATCTAGAAACCAGAACAATATAACTATACACACACTGTGAGCAATTTAGATTTCCCATTTCATCTAAAATGAGTGTCTTAGGGCTGTGAAAAGAAGGCAGGGCACCTGGAGGAAGCCCGTGCAAACACATGGAAAATATGCAAACTTCACACAGACTAAATGCACATGCAACCATGTAGCCCACATCTCCGGAGGCATTGGAGCTACCTGCTGTGCCATCGTGCTGCTCATATTAAGGTCTGTCTTCTGGCGTGCAGGTAAAAGACACTGATCGGTCAACGCTGACTACAGTTCACGGTGCTGCATCACACATTCCAGATGCTTACTGCCTGTGACAGTCGCTGATACTGGAGCAGACCTCATCCGTATCACAGATAGGGTGGCAGCGCTGCTGCGATGTCCCGGGCCTGAAGAGCACTGCATCAATGATTGACACGCTTTGTGGGATTTCTCATCTCACAACCTGTCACAACAAGACAAAGTCCACCCCCCCCCACCCCATGCCACTGTCCCCCTCTGGTCGCAAAATGTTCTCTTTCAATAAGCAGATTACCAGTCAGGAAAGTAGGATTTCTCTCTTTTTTTTGGTTCCCCAGAACTTATATATAGTATATGTCTGGGTCTATCTGTCACAGGTACATATGTCTTTCCCCTTCTGAAATACATAATTTCATATCATCACAGCATCAGGGTGATTGTTTTATGGGTTTTTAGTCTGGCACTTAGTTTAAGGGCAGCGACTGCACCTTTTGAGGTTTGTGAGATGTGTCAGCCGTGGAGTTCATACTGTAGATCTGATGCTCAAATCCATGTTTTGTCACGGAGGAGAAACCATCATCTAAATCCTAAATTGATTATTATGCAAACGAGTCATTATCTATCATTGTCCATTCTTTCACTATTCACTATTAAGAACTGCAGGCCAGATGGGCAACTGATGATGTCTTTATCTGTAGACTATGGCTCTTTCAGGCTATCTTGTTTTTTGCTAACAGAAAACCTGTTTTCAAATAAATAAATAAATAAATAAATAAATAAATAAAAACCCGTTGTGTGTACGAGTGTGAAGCATACGTGGTAAGGTGGTTAAAAAACTAAAACTTTCAGCAAACGTAAGCTGCTGTTCTACATACTATAAAAAATGAGATAAGCAAGGCACTTGGAATAAATGAACTGTCCAACAAATATATAAATAATGTAACATTTAAGCATGATTAATATGATTTCACATGGGTTTCTGCAAGGTAAATCAGTCACCTGGTATGCTGCAGTATGTGGCCAAAATGCTCCACAGTCTTAAATGCTACGTATGATTTACAGGTATTTCCTATCAATTCTGCGCAGGCTCTTCTCCAACAGCTCTCCACATAAATATTGCAGAACCCACTGTCACGGCTGGATTTTTACTGGTTCAATCTAGACTACATCCCCAGCACCAGAAGATCGCTGGGATTCAAATCCATAACCTGCCAAACAGAGGCCGCACAGCCAGCACTTCTGCGGTACTGCATCTCCACCTCTAACTCCATCTCCACACTGAAAATTCCTGGTGGACAAGACTCGCAGGGCAGATGCACCCACTGCTCGCCAATCCCCCCTTATCATGAGACAGCCCGTGTTTTACGGTGTGAGAAAGGGCTCCCAGTGGCCCCTGTGCACAGCTCCCCTCAAAACAACCTTCACTTTAACTGCCCCTTCTGAAAACAGGGGACAGGACAATTCAGCCTTTGTGCCTGTGTCTGGAAGGGCTTGCCAAGTACAACACGGAAACAGGGTAGGGAAACCCAGCCTAGCTAGCAGCCCAAATAATTAACAGTGTTAGCTAAGGGGGTGTTAAGGGGCACAAAAACATGTTACACCACCTTGCAAATACAGGCATGTTTTACAACTTCATAAAATCCATGTTTAATACTGCCCTACTACTCTTTACCATACAATTATTTTTGTGGGCAGACTATAAGGTTTATTTCTACTACTTAGCTACTAAGGTGGAATAGATGGTGTATTCAGACTGTTGTCCACAATATTAAACCTAATTGATATTAAGAAATGCAGCCAGACCGCTAATACATATAGACTAATTTCTAAAACAGAATATATACAAATGTTTTAGAAATATGTTTATATACTTCTATTAAAACATTCCAAATTATCATTTTAACATAAACTAGTGAATAATTTGACCAACCGTCAGTGGATGTCTATGCATAACTATTTACATTAAATGTTTGTGTAAATATTTAGACAGGTCCCGTATTGACAGTTGTACAGGGCTGCTGTTCAAAATATTTCATCAGGTCCGCAATGCTGGGGCAGCCAAGGCTGTGCAGCATATGTTCACCAGGGAAAAATTCCAAAACTAATAGAAATGGGGCTTTAACCAGGAAACCTCTACAGGGGTCCACTGACTGCTCGTGAGCACATGGGAGTACATGTTCCAAACCCGGCCCTGTGCACAAACACTCGCTAAGCAAGGCAGGGAAAAAACTGGGAGACTAGGACTGCCAGTGAGTTGTCCCAGTGTGACTGTGAGTCACCGGCTGAGACAGTCTGGGGGACTGACTGTCGCCACTGAGACCACGCAAGGAAGCCCAGATGGCGAACTTCGAGGTCGTCCACGTCCAGGAAGAGCTGACCACGTCACTTCCAATTATCGTGAGATCTGTCGTTTCAGCTGATGGCACGAACACACACAGAGAAATGTGGCAAAAAAAGGACAGCAGGACTTTTTCTCTGTCTCTGCTAAATGTTTCTTAGATGAGTCTATAGGCAATGAGAGGAAGATCCAAGTAACCAAGGTCTGACTTGAAAGGCAGGCAGCATATGAAAACTCCCAGTTTGCCAGTATACTTCACCCGGTATTTTCACACAAGACTGCTCATATACACTCTGAGTTGGATTTCACTTCCACGCATGAAGTCCTTCAATTTCCTTCCTTCCAGACCAAGATTTCTTAGACCAGCCCAAAAGGTTCAATAAAATCACTTTGCTCATAATGCTGAATCAGCTTATGTTCATGTAACCATCAGGACCATACAGTTTATGAATCAGCAAAGTGTAGCCTAGACAATTATGGATAGATGTGCACTGTACGGTAAAACTCAGAGAGGCCACTAAAAGTTTGAGACACAAAAAGTGTAATACTTTAAGGACAATGTCATACAAGCTCTGAATGTGACTGAACGTTCAGAGATTTGCTGACACTATTAAAACCAGAGCCTAACACAGGGGTTCAACTCGGAACCAGTATTCACAGCCTTGTCTTCACACTTCCCACATTATGACTGGACTTATGAATAACAACTGTTGATGCTGTACAGCACATCTTTTTCAATTGCAGTACTTACATCTGGTTTTCCAACTGGACATTGCTTTTATGTTCCATAGCATTAAATGGCTCCGTCCCATAAAGGTTTCTTGGATCAGGATAAAAACCTACAGTTAATTAATTTGGGGGAAAAAAAAACAAACTGAGCTGCTAAGTATTTATAGAAATTAGGCTGTATGTTAGAATGAGGTCGGCAGCCTAACATACTTAAAAAGGAGAATGATATGTGTTTGCATCTAATTTTGCACAAGAAAAGAATGTGAAAGTGGGCAACAGGAACTGATTGCAAGCAAGTTTGTGCATGCATATTCTTATTCTTGCTTTGGTAAAATAACAATGTGTGTCATAAAAGCAGCAGGGGTTCCTGCCTCCTCACACTGAGAGAATGTTTTAACTAGCAGGCTTTCTGTTACCCTCATCAGTCTGGCTCCCTTTCCCTTCAGGACTTATCGCAAACCTAGCAGGCCAACACCTCCGTCCAGCTACATGCTGCTTTAGTCTCCAGTCACTCAAACACTCTAACTGAAAGTATGGCAATAGGTAAACAGTGCACAGAGATCAGTCCAGCAAAGGGATCGAAGGAGTAAGAGGTGAAGTTGTCACTGTGGATGGAATATTAAAACACTGAGCTCTCACTTCTTAGAACACAGATGCCTCCATCCGTTACTGCTGCAATGCAGGGATTTCAAGTGTGTAAACAAGTATATAGGAAGTAAAATGTATTCCAAATATAAACACAGAAGATAGCTTACAAAAAAAGACCATCCGTGACCTTCTCAACCCTGCAGCACATGTATAATATGCCGAGAAAACTTGAACAGATGGAGGTGTTGAGAAGATGGGGTAGGAGCAGAGCCCGGTCTACCTCTCTGACGGCAGGCCGCATCCTGGGCCCAGAGTCTGTCTCGCGCATCATAGAGAACTGCAAAGAGGAGAGAGCGAAAGAGACAAGGAGGGAGTCCAGAATGAAGGCAAGGGCTGCAAACTGAAGAAGAGAAGGAGGACCAGAAAAGTAAGATGGGAGAAGAAAGCAGGGGTGGGGAGGCAGTGATGGAGAGCAGAGACAGAGGGACAGTGGGGGTGATGGAGACAGAAAGAAAATGACAGGACAGGACAAGGACAGCAGGAGAGGAGCAAAGAGACAAAAAGAGGAGGTGGAGATCGCTTTCCATTGCTGGTCCTCTGGGCCCCGTTTCTACCTTCCGCTTTCAGTAAACAAGCCTACTTAACGTTACGGATTCATTATCTCCCGCCAGTCAGCGTTCATCCAGAAACACCTTCAAATGTACACCACATACTGTCTCACCTCTTCACAATCCTCATTCCCTACCACTATTTCTTCTCTCCCCACAAACAAACACACACTTTCCATGAAACCTCTCTCTCCTTCATAGTAAAACCGCTCTATTTTCAAGCAACAGACAACAAGCAGCACATCGTCTCCCTCTGAGTTTCTACAGATACGTGTCTCGTCCGAACCTGACTTCATTAAAATGATGCAGGAGAGTTAAGTTAAAAGACCCTTTAAACTGCTTACTTTTTTCACTCCCTACTGCAAATTTAGATGAGGTAACTTTGTGAATGCAGCCAAGCTGCATGTTATGTAAAGGGATTTGGTGGCTGTTTTCTGACCCTGAAAGACATGCTGAGACCTTTGCATTGCCTTGCTGACATATTGTCCCGTGACGGTCCCACTGCCAGGTGAGCTTTTACCTGACCTGCAAATGAACTCGCGGGAACAGAACTCATCCACTAGTGTCCCACCGCAACACCCTCTGAACACAAAGGGCACTGAAATCCATCAACAACATCACACGTTCACGCAAGACAAGGAGCTACACTCCACATGCACCAGCAAAACAGCAGGCTGTACTGTCAACACTAAAACAACATCCAAAACAAACAGCATTCAATGAAACATATGACATGCAGTCAAGAAAAAGTGAGGTCATATTTCAGTGGGCATTTCAAGGGTGGAGCAACACAGTACAATAGTAGATGAAGTGGTTTTTGTCACATACCTGTCTGAAGGATATGAATTAGTATCTTTAACTTTAGAATCATTATTGATATTTAATTTTGTAATTAGTATAGATTTTTGCTGATGAAATCAATCTGAATATCCAGATTTTAATCACAAGGCTGAGGTAAGTAAAATATGAGCCTGAAAAGTAAAACTGTAAATAGCCAAATGTGGAGCAATGCATAGGAGTGTCTGCAGTACTGTACTTCACCTTAGACAAACAGATCGTGAATGCAAAACTGAAAAAAACAACGTGAAGTCCAGACGCTGCTCCACCCAGGTACACACTGCCCACAGCCCATCAGGTCAGTTTACTGGATATCTTATTTTTAACCCATAGTGAAGAGCTCAAGCCCTCAGGCTTTTCCTTGCCTAAAACACTGGACGATGGAGTCCACAGAAAACAACGATGTGCTCCTTTCTAAACTGTGTCCCCATTAAAGCCTTCTACTGGACTTAAATCAGAGTGATGCAGGGTTTCGTGTTACATCATGATCGCACTACTCAGCATCTGGACACACTTTCTGTAAACAGCTGAATTGTTTCACGTTTGTTATAATAAATCCTCCCGAACATCAGTTTAAAAGACGAGATTTCCATTAATAAAAAGATGGCACTGTTGTGGTTCTGTGAACCCAAAAGTCTTTTCTCATTCAGTATTGCTGACATTTGATGGCTGGGGTACAGCAAAGCTAATAGGAACAGATTTCTAGTGGCTCACGCTTACCCGCCCTCGAAGATCCGGATACGGGGTGGCTCACTGCGTTTTGATGTGGAGGGCGCCTCCTCCTCCCTCTTCCCTTTTTTCTCCTCGTCCTTCTCAGCTGGTGGTGCCTCCTTCGCTTCAGCAGAGGTATGAGGTGGTGTGGTCCGTACCTCCGTTGGAGAAAAGCACGAGCAATATAACTCCTCAAACTCTACTAAATGTGACAAAACACTCGTGAACTGTGCGCTGCACTCAGGAGTATGTCTACACCAGTTTCTATTGTTCTATTGTCACCAGTTCTATTTCTAAATGTGTGTACAAAAGCAAAAATGATCTCAGTGTATAAAATCTGATCATTTTACTATACTGAATTAGTGGATGTGTTGAAATGTTTCAAGTTGCTTTTAGTTTTTTTGGTGCTCAAGACTGTACTAAATAAATAAATATATTTTATGGCATTCTAGTAAATATAAAATTGAACACTTTACTAAAAACAAAATTATAACAGAAGGCCAAAAGAATATATATTTAAGAATATAGGTTTTATGTTATATTAAATTTATTGAACATTAAAGTTAATATTAATGCAAGCATATGAACAATGGTATTTGCTCAGTAATCTTAATGGCGACGGCTGTTAAATTTACTTCAGACATGCGGGGCTTCCGGGTGCTGGCTGGGACCAGCTTGCCTGTGGTGGGTTGTGTAGCTGCAGCAGTGGTGTAAGTCTCCAAACCATGCTTCTGCTTGGAACGCAGCAGCGCCAGCGCTGCCCTAGTGGAGAGGCCTGGCAGGTTGGGGTTGTGCATGCTGACACACCAAGAGGAGTAGACTGAGGCCCGGGCATCCCTCTGCGGGGAGGGATTGGGTTTGATGTAGTTCAGGTAGCACCAGCTGACTGAGGTGGCGGTATGGAGGTTGGGGTATATTGGGCCTTTCCGACTCTCTGGACTTGAGGCCCTTGTGATGCTTTTTTTGCTTTCATTTTCTTTTTCCTCCTCAGAGGGCTCAGTGCGACCCTCAACAGCCTCTTTATTCTTTTTCAGCTCTGCCTCCTCCTGCTTTGTTGCGGCTTCGTCCTTTCTTTCACGCTGCATTGCAGCTTCTACAACCAGAGTAGCTTTAACTTCTCCTGTCCCTCCTTGTCTATCTCTGTCATTTTCGTCATCTTCATCTCCTTCTTCTTCCTTGACACGCTTCTGTTGCCGTTGTGCCTCAGCACTAAGTTCCAAGCTGCCAGCTGGAGAGAGCATGCGCTTGCTTCCCCCCATGCCTGGTGACCCATACCCCTCTTCTGAACCCATTCTGAGTTCCAGCTCCAAGGGCAAGGCCATGGGGAGGTAGCTTTTTGTGGTGGGGATGGTTAAATATGGACTGGGCATCTTACGTTCCTCTAGTTTGCCTACAAGGACCATGGCAGAGCAGCAGACAGGTTCCTGGGCCTGGGTGGTGACCAAAATCTGTGAGAGTGTTGTGTACATGGCACTGGCATAAGTGGGCATGTGAGTTTGGAGGCGGACTGGCACAACTAGTGACACAACCGGTACAAGCTGCTCAAGACAAGGAGCAATGACAGGGCGGGGGTGTGGAGGGTGTTGGTAGGGGACAGGGATTTGTGAGGAGGAAGAACACGGTTTGGAGTCCCTGTAAGCTGGCTCAGAGGGAACCTGGAGGGCCAATCCACTGGGCATGGGCAGGTAGAGGGCCTGGGCAGCACCAGACGGATATTGCATGGGAAGCAAGGATGGGAAGGATTGGACTGGTAGACCTAGCTGATCAGCAACGTGCAGTTGTGATGGGTGAAGAGTTTGTGGGGCTGTTTGAAGGAAGGCTCGGGGAATAATCTGAGCAGGCAGGACGTCACCGAGACCTGTGGTGGTGGGTAAGAGCTGAGCCAGCTGCCCAGGAGGGAATGCCTCTGAAGTTTGTGTATGCAAGGGAAAAGCAGACTGAGAGAGGGCAGGCACTGACGACTGAACAAGTTGAACAGATTTCCCCATGGAATCTGGGCTAAGCCTCGAGGAGCTGTGCACTACGCTGGACTCAGCTGAGGGAATTGCAAGATGGCTGGAGATGGATGTGGTAACCAGAGGTGTTCCAGTTTTGGCAGAAGTGCCAGCAATCTGTTCCTCCTGCTCTGGCTCCCCCAGCGTGGCATGTTTAACCAGGAGACACTTCCGCCTTTCCCTCCAAGTGGTAGTGGAAGGTTGTGGGGACAGGCACCCGTAGTCGAAAGATTTGCTCCGGGCCTCCACAATTTGGACTGGGTGCTGGACACTCGCCGGGGCCTGCTCTGAAGCTGAGCGCCTCATCTCTCTGTGGGGGTGATGGTGCTGGTGGGGACCAGAAGGGACCGTCAGCATATGGGATCCCTGTGAAACCCTTGACGATGTAGCAGCCGGCAACATCTCTGAGTCAAGTTTGCCTGATTCTTCAAAGGACGCAGAACGGCTGGAGGCATGTGATATACTGCTCTCTTGGCTGGGGCTGCGAGGAAGTGAGACAGATTCAAAGCTTGATTCCCCCGAAGACTGGGCTGCCTCAGCTAGACGAAGGCGCTTTTTCTTTGGTGGCAGCTTTTCAGCTGGAAGCTGAGCTAAAGTCTGACTCCTCTGAGGCCACTGGAACTCCTCCACCTTCTCTGGCTCCTTAGCTGATGACAAAGTGACTGAGGTTGAGGCTGAAACCATGTCTGCATCTGGCTCTTCGGTCACCAGAATTTCCGGAACTTGGATATTATGCTGGCGAACCAGACGGGAAAACGAGTGAGGTTTCGATGGGGGTTGCTGCTGGGTTTGTGGTGGTAACTGATGTTCGTCAATAGGAGGTGGAACACAAACTAACTTCTCTTTCTCCTGGCACTCTATGGACATACTCTCTTGCTTCTCAAATGAGCTGGTATGTTGAATCACTGAGATTTCCTTCCAGGTAGTTCTCCGGTCCTGTTCTACTAGTGATGAGGTGCTCAAGGAACTGTCCCTCTCAAAGGTTTCTTCCCGGCCAGGTACTGGGGTGGGGGCAGTAAGCGGGAAGGAGACAGCAGCCGGCCCAGGGCTAGGAGGATCCTCCTCCAAAGATTCCTCTTTCCTCCTCTTGCGTACAGCCATCGCCACCGCTTTAAACTTATAATGCATCATCTGCGGTCTGTCTTCCCGGTGAGTGCCACTCTCTACTCCCTTCTCAGGTTCTTCAGTCCGACGTGCTAAACAAAAGCTACGTCGATGTGTCTCATACATCTCACGTTTCTTACAACGAGCACCACAGGCCTCACACTCGTAAAGTCTGGGCCCACGTCTCTGTTTTCGGCTTGGGTCTGACACAATTGTGGTGGTAGATGTTGAAGCAGAAGGGACACTATCCTCAGGAATGAACTCTGCTCCAAGAGGCACCTCAATAGCAGGCTGCCGTTTCAGCATGCGGTGATGGTGACCTACCCGCATCTCTGCTGCTGCAGCCTGCCGGTCATCAAAGGAATGACTGAGGCGAAAGGTGCGGGAAGATGTACTGACAGAGTCGCTCTGACCTGCAGAGGAAGGCATTGACTGACTTCTCAGAAGAGGCACTGTGGAAGCCTGGCTGGCCATCAACTCAACATTAGAGAACTTGGGATGGAATGACTCACCCGTAAAGCTGCCTACATTCATAGGACCACTGCTACTGCTACTGGGCCCTGGCACCTCTGCTTTGGGGTCAATGCTGCTTCTCCTCGAGAGGGAAGACCTTCTAGGTTTGACACTGTCAATCTCACTGGTGTCCACCACTGCTTCGTTAATGGTAATGAGTTTAGTAATGTGCTCTATGACCTGTGTTTTCGGCACTGTGAAAGGAATGCTTTTTTCCTCTTGTCCTAAAGAAGATGTAGATGAGGACTGAAGGTGCTGTTGATGGGGACCCCTCTGCTGCTGTCCCAGACGTCCGTATTTACCCAAGATTATTTCAGCATAGGATTTGGCATTGGTATTAGGGGGGCTCACCTGGGACAGTTCAGTGCTTCCAGAAAGGGAAAAGTAGCCTGACTCTGTGCTACCTTTGCTCCCGGGTCCAAGGGAAGATGGGGGGTCATCTGAAGAGGCCACCGGCACACGTTTCCTCTCACTCAGTCGCATGGCTAGCCTCTGCTTCACTACTTGAGAGTCCTCTGCCCGCTGAGACTCCTCTAAACCTGACAGCTCTGTGCTGCTGCTTTTCTGTTGGCCCACCTTTTCTTGGGAGGACGATGGGGCATGCTGACCTGTTTCATCCTCCGAGTCTGTGCTTTCCCCTTCTGTGGCCTCCTCTGGGTCTTCCCCCTGTGTCCCCCCCTCAGATCCCCCTATGCTATAGTCCTCCCGGCTGGTGGCGAGTCCTGCTTTGATACGATGGGCATGAGATTTACGATGTTTATACAAGTTGCTCTTCGTCTTAAAGGAGAAGCCACAGGGGACACATGGGTAAGGCCGTTCTCCAGTGTGGGAACGGATATGCTTCTGCAGGACACTGGGCTTGGCACATGGACGACCGCAGTAAGTGCATACATATTTGCCTGGCTTTTGGGGCTTACGCTCTCGTCGGGGAGGGGCAGCCTCCTGGGGTTCTTGGCTACAATGAGGCGGGAGCACCTGGACTTGCGAACCCCGTGTGGAAGAGGATGACAGGGATGAGGGTGGGAAGCTCTCTCCTGAGGGACCAGGGGCATCTTTCAGCTGCCATGCTGCGCCCGCTCCGGAAGAAGAAGACTGTTGTTGACGCTGCTGCTGCAGCCTGAGGAACTGTCGCGCCAGGTCACTCCGCTTGGGCTGCCGGTGTTGTTGTCGGCCATGGGAGCTGTGGGCTGATTGGGACGTAGCCTGCTGCTGCTCAAGCAGGTGGTCTCCTGGAGGCTTCTCGGACACAGCCTGTTCTTGCCCTCCGGACCGCTCCCCACCGGCCGGCTGGCTGTGCTTGGCCTCCATAGAGTGGGGAGGAGGCCCTAAATACACACTGGGAATGCTTCTTCCTTAGTCAGACCGAACAGCCTCATGGACTTAGCCAGAGAGCCACAGAGCTCTTCCTCAGTATAATAGCATTAAGAAAGTTGGTAGTTATACTGGGCGTGGATTTTCTCAAAAAGCAACTAAATCTTTATCTTATTCCCTTCTTTCACTCTACAATATTGACTATTTCAAAAAAGTTTTTTTTTTTATAATATCCATCAAGGGCAAAAACACCAACGGTATGAATGGACAATGTCAACGAGGGACCAGGAGAAGCATAGCACAAGGAAACATTGGTCCATCATCCAACCCTGAGTGGCCACCCTTGCATTGTGTTCCCCCCATGTTTTAAATCATCTGCCTTCCAGGCTGTTGGTGCCTCCTTCTGGACTGATCTGTGAGCTTGTCCACAGTCTGGCACAACACTACGGTTGGGCGTGGACACAGTCTGCTCCTGTGAGGCTGAGCATTTCAGTTTCCTCAGATTTGTCTTCGACTGCTGCTGTTGGCTGTCACTTCACTGGGTCTGTGGAAACACACACAGCACAGATCAGATTATCCTTACTTCAAACTGGAAACCATTATTATACCTGATGTCTACCCGTTACGAGTCAAGTTCCCAAGAGGCGTCACCCTTTTCTGAAAACAGATCTGTCGATACATCTTTACACACGAAGCTCCTGTTCGCATCTCACCACCACTGCCAAACTATGCTGGCAATGCAATTCAACTCCCTTAATATGACAGACATTCTAAGCAATAAAAGATCTCTATACTAAATGAAGCATGACTATTGCAGTGTTTCATGCAACATTCATATAATATCTGATTTAATAAAAGTACTATAAGCAGTTTTGCCTTCTTTAATAAAGTCTTTTCCAATGAACCATTTCACTGCAATAGAATCAGTAAATATGTGTCTGGTACTCACCACTAAATGAGTAGGTACCTGAAGACCATGCACCTTCACAACTTTACATCATTGTAGTGATTCTCCACTTGAAATAATCCAAGTGAACCTGTATCTCTGGTTATGTGCCTAACAGGTTTTTGACAACTGTAGCCAATAATCGGTAAAACTAGAAATCTATGGAGCAGCAAAGCATTGATCCAGTAGGCACCCTTCTGAACTGGAGGAGTCGAGAGAAAAGAAAATTCTATGTAAGCTGCTTTCTCTGATCTGTGTATAATATCTCTAGAAGGTGCAGAAGGAGCAGAATCCTCAGATACTGATGCAGCTGTGTTATTGCGCCAACACAAACAATATTGATTTGCCCTTTTTTAAAGCATCACATCTTGCAATTTTGAAATGACTGGTTTTACAACCAACTGGTTTTAGTTTGGAGCAATGTGAAAATTTAGTCTGTGTATCAGAACAGTGAAAAATTATCATGAGATGTGAATACATTTGTTTTGTGCCTGGGATTGTACCTATACGGCTGCAGGTTCAGATTTTCATTGTAATCTTATCAGAAAACTCCCAGACACCTGTTGGATGACAAAAATGCCTAAAGGAAAACCCATATAGGTGAGTCAGCAACATAGGGATGGCAAATGAATCAATACATCTGTTCCTGTGTGTGAATTACAGGCTTCACAGGGGTGTTAGGACTCAAATCATGCCAAGTCTTAGACCTTGCTCACAGGTGCATTCACCTGAGGCCTGTCACAACTCAGCACTTCGACAGACTCGATTTATTATCTCTAATGGCAACAGGATGGAGAGATTCTTCAGCCTGGGAGAGTGGCTGGCTGCCAATTGATATTTTTTTTCCTCCCAAGGCTAACAGCAAGCCTCAGCGGGGCAAAAGTTCAATAGCAGACTGCAGAGGCACCAGACTTCTTGCTCAATACAATATGACTCAGTCCTATTCATGGTTTTGCCAAATCACTTTCTTCAAACCAATTTAACAGTTACAACGCCAGGTGTGAACAATACGGGGTCCAGTTCATTACATCTACATTATTTTTAAATAACGCTGACACGTCCATCTATGATGTGACTGAACAGGTCAACAGTAAAGGATCTACAGCCCCTCCTGCTCATCAATAAACACCAGACAAATTCTGCGCCCTTTAAACAGCAGCAAATTCTCTCATTCGTCCACTTTTGTCATTTGTGCCAGTTTAACTGGACAAAGTAAGGCAGCAGTGAAACACAAATGCTTTTAGTTTGTCAGCCTTTACTTGGTCTTTCAGTATCTACTCACCAATGGTAACCAAAATAAACAGCAATGTTAATACATATTCCATGGGCAAATTTCATGAAAGAAGAATAATTACTTCAACACTAAAATGCTACTGCTTAACAGTAAAACTTTTGGATTTAATTTTAGACACCTTTCTTTTTGGAGAGCAAATAACTCATCATACCTTCACAGGTACACTCACAGTTGTAGCTGAAACAAATGCAGCAGAAATAGGCACAAAAAACTGGACCAGAGGCCAGAGAGTTGTGTGATGAGCCCCACATGACTCTGTTTGGGTCCAGCAAACATGGTATAGATTAGTCTCTCCAAAACAACTCTAATTTGTTCAGATAAATGACACAAGCTGTTTTTCAAGTCAGGCCAAGCTTGGAAGTGGGCTTTTGTGTAGGATAACAAGAACAACACAGATGCAGGGAAAAAGAAAAATGTTTTTCCATCCCAACAGGACGGCACGCAGCATCCTTTCCACAAATCAGTCTGACCGCATGCACTCTGAGTGGACCTGCTGCTTGGAGCTTGTCAGGTCAACACCCAGTGCACAAATTTGTTACAGGGTTTTTACATTTGCAGGATAAATGATCTAATTTTTTTGAACAAGCACAGAATCTCGTTGCTGTACTACAATCAGCCTCTGATTGTGGAGAAAAGTGAACCCTGAGTGCTCCCCCAGTGCTTTGTCCTCAATAAAACCAAATGCAAACACTAGGGGGTGCTACAGATAAGGGGAATAAGAAGAAGTAATCAAAAGAGACAGGAGATCAGGGGTGGATGGGGGGGGGGGGGGGGGGGGNGGGGGGGGGGGGGGGGGGGGGGGGGGGGGGGGGGGGGGGGGGGGGGGGGGGGGGGGGGGGGGTGGGGGGGGGGGGGGGGGGGGGGGGGGGGGGGGGGGGGGGGGGGGGGGGGTGCAGTAATGAGCAGATCTATCACAAGTCACCAGACTGGCTGTGCCTAAATATAGTTCCACATACTGTGTTCACACTTCACCTAAGTCCATTTACACAGCACCGTTAGGATGGCGCAAAACGCTGCTAAAAATTGTCAAAATACTGTATCTGGTGCATTTCTTTACCTCTTATCCCTGTACTCTGAAAGTGTTTGCTTTCTGCAAAGAGGTCTATGATGATCTATTGCCCATTCTTGTCCCCTCTGCAGGGTGACAGTTGGGGTCACCGTGCGTTTATCCTAAACCATTTCAACAGACAAACAGGCAGCGTTTCCACTCTTCCCCGTTCCCCTTCCTCATCCCATCCAAAGGTTCAATCTCTCACTTACTCATTGTCATAAACCACTTGTCCTGGGTTGTAGCGGTCTGCAAGGAGGGTGTACCCCGGATGGGACACCAGACCATTAGAGGGTTCCAAAGGTTCTTTATTTAAAAAAAAAACAAAAAAAGAAATCTACATATGGTGTAGATCAACCTGGTGAATTATTCATTCATGCAAATGCATAGGGGAACATACGCTGTGCAGATCACAACTAGCTACAGCCGAGGCCTCGGTGGCAGAGAGGTACTGGGGATAAGTTTTAATGAGCCAGATTCTATATGCACTGCATATGTTCTCCAAACAATACTGAGTCAGAGTTTCATTAGTCATATTAGACAGAAATACGCATGCGTCCTCACCCAGCCCACTTTCACTGCTAGACAGCTTGAAGACAAAGTCTGCATTTCCAACATCTACTCGCAAAAGACCAAGGCAGAGAAGTCTGCAGAAATTCACACAGGAAGCTTTCATGAGGTAAGACCTATATTTAGTCATTCTCATTATCATATAGACAGCCCATTAGAGAAGAAATTCAAAGTACACTCCTTTAGAGACAAAATGGTGCATTAATTGTTACCTCATAAAGTTTGTACTGTTTCCAATACACCAGCCACATGCGGAATTTAACAGTACAGTACAGTGTGTCACAGTGAAGAAGCGACAGACAGAGACCAGCTGTTAAGAACTGCCTTTATATGCCATTCAAAGACATTTAAAGCAAGGCTGCGATTCTGGTATTAATTAGAAAATATTTTTAAACGTGTCATTCCTTTAGGAATAAATCAACACCATTCTGATGAGCAAAGAGATGGCACGTGCATCAGGCAAAACTAAAATACACATCATTAAAAAAAGGCCGGAAAGGTACAGCAGCTCTTAAAAGCTCTTGTCAGATTTACAGTCACTCACTCTTGGGTAGCTGCTTGTTCTGTTTTGGGTGGCAGTGGTCCGGAGCCTATCTTGCAGGCACAGGGTGCAAGGCCAGGCAGCTGGTGAGGACGTCACATTACAGGGTACCATGACACACACACATTCAGTCACAGTCACACACTAAAGACAATTTAGAGCCACCATAAAACACACGTTTAGACCGTGGGAAAGAAAAGGAGCATCTGGGTAAAATCCATGACACACAGGGAGAACAGCACACACCAGGCAGGATTTGAACCTATATCCGCACACACAGCCCCGGTGCTGTGAGGCACCGGCACTGCCCCTTGCTGCGCCACCATGTCACTTGTGGGTAGCTTTATAATAATACTTGTTGAGTTACCCAGCACTGCCTGGGTCAAAAAGGTGTAGCAGTGGAAAGGTAAAAAGTAATAAGACATTGTATAATCATCAAACTGTTTACTAACAGTACATAAGTACTGTTAGTGCTGTGAGAGAAGCAGATGCCATAGAGAGTGACAGGCACGTGCTGGTTGTAGCAAAGTGGAAAGAAAACAAAAAACATAATATCTGTTACCAAACTTTACTTGCTTTCAAGTCTTTAATTTAGTACATTTGCATGTGTGTGTGTGTGTGTGTGTGTGTGTGTGTGCGTGTGTGTGTGTAGACTGACATGTAGTCAGTAACAAGATATCAAATATCACCAAACTTTATTATCTTCCAATTTGTGTGTGTGTGGATGAGAAAACATACATGTGTTTGTAGAGAGAGTGAGGTCTGAAAATCCATCCACGTCTTACACATCTGTGTGCAGTGTTCATTGATGTATGTGTGCATGTGCGTGTGCGTGTGCGTGCGTGCATGGAGTGAGAATATCCGCCAGCATCCTGTAGGTTGGTGTGTGTGAGAGAGAGAGACATTTTCATGATTTAAGATAATTAATTTACTTGCACACTGTTTTACTAACCAGCTAACTTTGTTACCTTTGGCAGAGGTCAATGCGGAGAGCAATTTTGCAAAAATACTGATGCGTCCAAAGATCTAGGAAGAATGTAAACGATTAAAAACTTTTGGCTGCCATTATCTAGTCCAGTAGAAGATGCACCTGTATGTCATATGTTTTCCATATTAACTTGTCAGGGCTCTTTATTAAATGCTTCCTTTTTCACTTGCTTGCTGTAGTATTACCATAAATAGGTTAATATAATTAATAAATTAAAACACAGCCAGAAAGTTTAAACAAAAAATTAACATTTTAGCAGATATTAAAAAAACTCCTTAACAATACAAAGGCAACCAAAGAAGCAGTTACTAAAAAAAGAAAGTTGAAAAATAATATCTGGAATATAACATTTACCAGCTCTACTCCATGGTCACCTATAATGGAATAACAGGAATATGGAGTGCGCTTTGCCACCCCCTTCTGACAACGTGGTGCAGCCCAATGGGCTGGCTGGGAGCCCTGTGGGGAGTCTGGCTACAACCGTCAGAGTTAGGAGGGGATCATATACAGGTCACATGACACAGCAATGCTGCTGCCCTCCCAGTTCCTTGTCCGTTGGCGCAGAGCGAGGGCGGCAGACGGACAGGGATGGGGGGGTGGGGCTCATGGCAGCATCTGGTGCTGTGAGGGAACTCCCCGTAAGGGATCCCTGCACGCACGTACGCACGCACACACAAACCCAGCTGCCCGACGCAAAGCACAGCCTTAACCATTGATGCACCCTTTAAACAGAGCAATTAGGAGGGGGCTTTGGGTGAATTATTTATGTCTCTTTTGGCTCACAACCCCAGGATGGGGAAGCCCATCCTTAAAGGCCACCCTATTTTGCACAGGGAGGGTACATGAAGGGGGGCACACTGTCACGTAAGTGGTGAAAGGCCACTCAGATTCACCAGCTAAAAATGTAGATCTGCCATGTACAAGAAACTGGTCAATTACACACACGTATATACACAGACGCACAAATGGTGGAGGGCTGCAGAGGTCTCAGCAGTATCACCGGGAGACATAGTCTCCAGAATCCTCTGCACACAGCAACCTCCCTTCCAGTGAAGGGTGACCAGCTCTTCTCCAGAGCAAGCTCCAGTGTTAAGGACGTCTGGGTCCAATACAGAAGGGGTGGCTCTGTGATTCAGCTCCTGTTTACGGTACACGAGTGGGAGTCCAGATTACCGTTATCAACCCCCCACCCCCCAGCCGATTCAGTTCATGTTAGTTCCGTTCTGACACATACGGCTGAGCAGCAGGGTCATGCTTGGAGCAGAAAATAAAAGGCATAAAACACAGCTGTGTGCTACAGAGGGGTGTCTGCTCTGCACAACAGCAAGCAGACAACATCCTGTACCACTGGAGCCACAGCATCAGAGCAGCTGCAGCACTGCAGTACATGTGCTGACCGCCACACGGCTTGCCGCAGGTATGGCTAATGGGCCTCAGTGTGGTGTGGGACAGGGCAGGTCAGCAGTTGTCCGGCGGTGTGCCGGTTGACCACTTAGTTCCTCCAGATATGTGTCCCTCAAGCACCACACAGAAAATGCTCCTGTGTCACAGAATGGAGCAGCAACAACACTCCCATTGCCTTGCTAAGCGCTCCAAGTGCTGGGGAGATGGGCGGGCAGCACGTGTCTGGGGGTGGGATCAGAAGGTGTGTGAGCATGAGAAGTGGGGGGAATGCACAGTCAGCAGAAAAAGAGATTCATGGGGGAAGCTCTGTGTGATTCTCGCATGGAAGAGTGAGAACATGGCAAGGGGACACTTTCTGGCAGGAGCTGCGACAGCAGGAGTAAAGACGACAGTGGCGCTCGACCTGTCAATCAAGGAGCACAAGAGGGGCTCCATGCGTCAACATCTAGTCATACACAGAGGAATCAACAACTAGTCACACATAAATCAACTAGTCACAGTTTCACAGCGCACAAAAACTAGGTAAAGAGGGACAGCATATATTAACTAGTCACAGATACACAGTATATACCCTGTAATCCCAGTTACAGTGTCCAACAGCAGGTCAGACACTGTACAGAGAAGAAACAGTAGTTTAGGAAACCTCACACACCACCTTGCAGGTTGTGGGTAGACCCATTGTCCAGTCTTGTTCTTCTAGCCAAGGGGCTTGTCAGTGTTAGGGGCTGACAGTGGATTAGCACAGTGCTCAGAAAGCAGAAACTCAGAACTGGAGTGTGTGTGTTTTTTATAATCACTCAAAGATCTGATCTGAACCTTGGCTTTAAATCCAGGACCCACGAGCGGAACCTAAGGAAGTCTACATACTGTACGCACAGCTCGGATAAAGATGCCATCAGGGGAAGTGGATGATTGTATATGTGCAGCCCCATGTCTTTTTAACACCCTTAAAAAAGTCTGGAACCATATGTACAGTAAGTATAAATCACAGCACACATGACCAAGACAACATCTGCTTGTGTTGTGTGAACAAGCACAGCACTGTGACGATGTTGTGAGATACAATGAGACATCTGCAGAGGTTTTAAACAAGTTGTCTGAAAATAACCACCAGGACAACGAGTGAGATGACAGCACCCAGAGTGTGGAAAGGAGGTGGCAGAATGCAGCAGATTCATCATACATGCAGTGCAAATTGGGTGTGCATTTGCGTGAAGATGTGTATGTGTGCAACTGTGTTTTGTATGTATCTCTGTGTGCACAAAGTTTGCATTTGCAAACTGTATGTGTTTGTGCATGTGCATGCATGTATGTTCATCGGGAGTACTGATGCCTGCCGACAAACACAGTGACAGGTCACATTGGAAATCTGACGACACCTGACTCGGAACTGAGCAAAGTTTTACACAGGATGGAATTTCATGGACCGACTTCTTCAGTAGGGTTGGCCTGCACCGGGTGTTGTTCTCAGTGTAGGAGCAGCAAGGACCCAGGTTTGAATCTCATGTTTTGCTGTAGTATCTTTGATCAACATACTTACCCTAATTTCCTCCAGTAAAAATCACCCTCATGTACAAATGGGTAAATCATTGTACGTTGCTTAACATTTAAAGGTTACTTTGAAGACGAGTTAAATAAAAAAAATAATTAAATGTTATGCAGAGTGGGCACGGACAGACCCTGGATTAAGTGGTTTAAAGCTTTTCACAGGTATGTCAGTAATGGTAAGGCACATATAACTTAGCTATTATATTCCAGCTAAGACAGGCATGGCTAAAACACAAAGATGCGGCCAGAAGTATTGATACGCTTGCATTTTTTTCAAATAGTGCACTGTTCTTCCTGAAAGGCACTGAAATTGTCATCCATACATGCATGTCTTTGGTTTGCAGTGGAACAAAACACAGAAGATGTGGAAACAACATCTTTATTATTAATTTATTCTACAAAGAAATTCTAAAGTGGCTGGGACAATATTATTGGTTCCCTTATAAGTAACAACTGTATTGCAGTATGACTAGATGATGATTTACTAGAAGTATGACTATTCTCCTGACTATTCTCCTTTATTCAGTACCACAGATGTCTTCAATATTACAATCACTCATTCAGCCAGTTTAAATGGAGAAAAATCCTCTCTCTGCTGTTTTGTGTCACTGTGTATAATACTAAACAGGGAAAAGAGAAAGAAAAGCAGAGAGTTGTCTGAGGAGGTTAAAAAGAAGGTAATAGCCAAGCGTGGTCAACATAAAGGCTTGTAGAACATCTCCAAAGACCTTGAGGTTCCTGTGACCAATATTGCCAATATTATCAAGAAGTTTAAAGCCCACAGGCCTGTACTAGGGGGCCCGATGTGTCCCATGAATAAATTCCCCACACCATTACACCACCACTAGCCTGAACTATTGACACAAGGTAGGCTGGATCCATGGCTTCATGCTATTTATACCAAATTATTACCATATCATCTGTTTGTTGCAGCAGAAATCAGGACTCATCAGACCGAGCAATGTTTTTCCAATCTTCAGCTGTCCAGTTCCGGTGAGCCGGTGCCCACTGTAGCCTCAGTTTACTGTTCTTGGCCAACAGGAGTGGAACCTGATGTGTTCTTCTGCTGTTGTAGCCTATCTAATTCAAGGTTCTACACCACTGTTGTAAAGAGGGGTTATTTCAGTTACTGTAGCCTTCTTGTCAGCTTGAACTTGTTCTGCCCATTTCTCTCTGACCTCATCAACAAGGCGTTTCAGCTCACTGGAGGTTTTTTGTGCTTCCACATCATTCTATGCAGACTCTGGAGACTGCTGTGCATGAAAACCCCAGGAGAACAGCAGTTATTGAAATACTCAAATTGTGCTGCCTTGCACCAATAACCATGCCATGATAAAAATGCCTTACATCACATTTTTTACCCAATCAGAAGTTTCGTGTGAACATTCCCTGAAGCTCATGACCTGTGGCTGTGTGATTTTATGCACTGCACAGCTGCCACATGATTGGCTGACTTACATAATTCAGTGAAGGTACAGGTGTACAGATGTTCCTAATAAAGTGGCCGGTGAGTGTATTTCAGAGAAAATTGTGTTTTCTAGAAAAAGTTTAAAGGTACCAATAATTTTAGCCATGTCTGTATATGACACAGAACATCTGTCTCATCTTCATCCAGAATACTACTCTGTTTTTACTCTTAGGGTACATAAGAGCACTGATAACCCCACTACTGAGCACAGCACAGCTGTACATTTACATTGCACTGTTGCATATTACACACACACTTTTTTCATATATTTGACGCATAATGTACATTTTAGACAAGAAGTACTTAATTGTTCCAAAAATACAGAAACACTTTGAACAGTTCCTGGAAGCTTGGCAGATACTGATGTAGATTTCTTGCGGCTCGTGGCTCAGTTAGCAGGAGCTGAGCGCAAGAACATCTGACAACTGAAATGTCACCTTGCTCGGCACATGTTAATTGCACCTTGCACAAGGATATAAATATCCAGATACAAAACGGGGGGTGGGGGATTTTGATTTAATTTCTGGATATTTCTTGGGGAACTGGATCAGGACAGATAGGCATGATCAGTAGTACAGCTGGAGTAAAGCACTCCAGCAGTGTTGCTGAATCCCTTCAGACAAGCATCTAGGAATGCAACTGTGACAACTGATAGACCGGGTTTAAATGATGGTTAAAGTCGAAGACCTGGTGCAACAAGCGAGAAATAAGTGGTCAGGGGAGACCTGCTATACCTCTAACAACCTTTGATCCAGAACCCTTTTTAAATTCTACTTAGCAGGAATGATATTAACCTGCCTACATTGCCCCGAATGAGGGCATTTGGTGAACAAATGAACAGCACCGCAAGGCCTTTACACAGCGGGGTGACACACCGCCACTTCATGCCAGTCCCCCCTAACTCCTTGTTCACATTACATCACCAGCAGATGCAGTAAAAGTTTTGGCATTGGCCACTTCCCCAGTGCTGTCAAAGAATAAAGTCACCATACTGCATCGTCACCACTTGTACTAGGGGAGCGTAGCAGTCACAACGCATGGTCTTTCAAGGAATGTTTATCACCCCTGTGACCCACTTCAACTGGGGACTCACACAAAAACTGGCGGTCCTCAGTCACCAGCCAAATCTGGTGCCTTCATGCTTTTCTAAAACGTAGCTAAGAGATCTTGTCATCCACACAGGTTAAACAATGGTTGCAGTGAATGCCGGTCTATGGGCGGGTGTTCAAACTGTTTACGGTTATGCTGCCAGCTTCCAATGGCCCAGAATCTTTACAAAAACGTCCAGCATAAGTCTGGGAGGAAGGGAGGGAGAATGTATAGAGAATTAGCGTGTGCCTGAAAAAGAATAAAAACTCTCTTTTTCCAAAACGCCTTTCATTCTCCTCGTTTCCCGTCTAAGGGAGCCCAGTGCTAGTTCCTATGGAAACGGACCTAAACCGAGCAGCAGCAGATGGAAGGAGAGCTGGAGGTCTAAATTTATCCCCTCAGCATCCTCCCTGAGTACAGACACATGCTGGTGAGGAGGAAGTGGGAGATGGCCTCGCCCCCACCGCACCATAACCACATCCCCTTTCTGCCCCCCACTGGCTCACCCCCTGCAAAAATACAAGACCCCTTTCATAGTGGTACTGCTACAAAAGTCAAACCAGGTGCCCAACACACTGTACACCTTCTGGTATTGCTCCCATCACATTAAATGCCCCCACCACATAAGCAGGCATAATATTACTTTCCTAGTGGCCACAATAATCTTTGCAATTTGTCAGTGATGTGCTATGGCATAGCAGGGTGGCGTGGTGATCTCACACTCAGATCGCCGTCTCTCCAGCATCAGTGAAAATGTCATTCTGTAGCTGCTGTGTAAAAACACAAAAACACTCAGCCTCTCATAGAATAAACAGGAGCTCTTCAGAACAAAGATACATATAATATTTTTCCTCTAAATGCACTAAATACTCATCACCATTTCTCAATTTATGTTAAATATCTAATAAAATATATACCATGAATACTCCCATAAAGTATAAATAGCAGTGTATAGGGGTTTGATAGCTTAATATAAGTTATGGAAGCCTAAATATTTCTGTCTCCTACTTACTTCAGCAGTTTCTGGCATTATTTAGTGTCACTGTGGTTTTATTTTTGCTAATTAATTTTAAAATAATCACATAATTTGGGCAAAAAGGATATTTTTTGGGTAAACGTTATTTTAAATAATGTCAGTTTTGCCTTCACTGAAGGAAATTATAATTATCTAAAACCTGACAACAGCCGTATGACCAGCCCACTACTGGATTCATTATCACATCATTAGCTGGATGTTCTTAATATCAGAGATTTAAACAAATAAAAATACAAAAAAAATTTAAAAATATACAAGGCAAAGAGAAAAGACAAAGGCAAAAAAGTTACTGAGGAGTTATAGAACCAAAGCAAGGCAATTATATACTTAAAATGAAATTAAATTCAGCTTTATAACCACTAATGTTATAGCACCACTACCCTAAACACAAAGGAACCCAGGTTTAAATCCTTTTTCTTGCAGTACCCTTGACCAAAGTATTTACCTGACTTGTTGCAGTAAGAATAGAGCAGGTAAGAACAGCCATATAACAGGTAAGTAAGTGGTTTAACATTCTTCATCAGAAAGAAAAATATCAGCTAAACAAAAAAAAAAAAAAGCAAATAACTAATTATAACCACCCGTTCATTTGGCCCTTATCCTTAACCGCTTGTCCTGGTGAGGGTCATCGCAATCCATAGTCTATCTCAGTATCACTGGGCACCAGGCAACAAGGTTACACCCTAGATGGGACTCGAGTCTATCACCTGGTAGTCACACAGGCACAATTTACAGTGACCAGATAACCTGAAACACAGGTCTTTGGAGAGTTGCGGGGTAGCTGGAGCACCTGGAGAAAACCCACACAGAGAACATGCAAACTTCACACAGACCGAGCTGGATTTGAACCCTCACCCAAACTGCCGGGATTCTGTGAAGCCGCGTTACTCACTGTAACACCATTTCACCTTAATTATAACAATAATGAATAATAATCTATATAATTAGAAAAATAAAAGTTTATAACCAAATATATGTGCCCTTATTACTTTACCAGTAAATAAGTCTTGTTGAAAGTTAGTGTTTTGAATTTTGTTAGTGCTTTTTATTCTTATGATTTTATAGATAGAGCAGGTCTGACACTGGGCTGCACTGCTGTTGCAATTCACACTCAGTGTTCATTCTGGGAAATGCCAGAGCTCTGGCACAGTGAGAGCCTGCGGCGTTCTCAGGTTGGGCCTCATGTTGCGTCACCTGTTCTTCTCTAAGCAGAAAGGCAGTTGGAGAGAGGTCACTCATGTTCGTCAGACTGGCAAGAAGGACAAAACCTTTATCACGAGAGTCTGCTTTTAGTCATGTTGTGTGTACCCCTCATGTAATCACAGCTCAACAACAGTCTGACATTCACGGAGGATGTCTGACCTGGAGACTGCCAAAAAAACAACAGAGGTGACTTCTGATAAGGCATAATAACCATAACAAAGACTAAGGATGATCTCTTTCTCCAGGGTAGCACTGTGAAGAGCATGTTCTCGTGTTTCAGGCTTGTCCACAAGTCAACAATGGAAAGAAAATTCAACCTCCAGGTAACTCTAATAAGTCCCAAAGCAGCATAATAAGATATATGCAAAGGACATTGGTTGATATGCTTTCCAAGACACTCTACAAACAAGCAATTTCCCAGGGGCTCTCAGTTTCTCAAGAAATTATTTGGTCATAAAGTAATTGATTCTAACCAAAATCTCACAGTAGACACCTTGATGTTTCAACCTGAAGTAAGGCATCTCCATTATGGTATGAAACAGATGGAGCTTCTAATTTGGACTGAAAACTCTGTGGTTTTGCAGGGGAAAGGTTTACTTTTCAGAGATATACAGAAATTTCCTACGAAAATTACAATGAAGAAGGCAAGATTCTGAACACTGCTACATCAAAATGGTGATACAGGAGGCACAGCCTGAGAGATTCATGTTACCTGCAGCCCGTTCAGTTTGGACAGCAATGATAATCGGAATCAGCTGCAAGAGGGCTGTACATTTCAAAATAATGCAGAATGAAGGCAGCACTGGAAAACAGTTGCAAAAAATGAGACACTGAATGCAGTAACCACAAGTCCACGACAATGAAAGATCTGACCGTCGCATTCCATTTCCAACATCAGGAACCTCACAGCAACCCCGCATGTGTCCCACAGAGCACATCCTGACAAACGCGTCACTGTATTTTTCATTTTTAAATGTTTTTCCCCACCTCTCAAATGTGTACGTGTACCCGTCACTCTCTCACTCTTTCTTACTTTCATATAATGCTCCAAGTTCAAAAGAATGGTAGAATGGTGTTGCAAGACAGTATGCAAGCATTCTTTAAATGTGAATTCCATCTCCTGTTGTAGAAGTCTTGAGCAAGGTACCTACCCTAAAATAACAAAGTAAAAATTGCCCAGGCATAAAAATAATTTTAAGTGGCTTAACTTCACAAAAAAAGTTGTAGAAAGGTGTCAGATAGTAAATAAAGTAAATAAATATAATTTAAGCTAATTTCAACAAGTAACACCCATGCAGCAAAAACAGCCACACCCACTTAGAACGCCAAGCCAACACCGTTGGACTTCCCCAGGTTCTTTGAATGACTATGTTCAGTATTTAGGGTGCTCACAAAAAATCCTTTTTACTGACTGTATTAGTTAAATAAAGACTTGAAAGTGATTTGAGCTAGACACAACAATTGTCAATGTGTGAAATGCGGCCTGATAGTACAGGTACCTTGAAATGGAATATAATTAAACAAACAGTCAAGCAAAATCAGACTGAGCTGAGGAACTGGAAGGCAAGCTTTCTGTGGCTCACTTGTTCTGGAATATTCTATGCGGCAGGGCAGCACTTGATTCCATACAAAAAGGGCTCTAGCAACACCACAGTAGCATAGAGCCCTACGCCTCTGTTTCAAAGAGGAGAAACTGTTAGTCAGAAACACAGTTGGTTCCACACATAGACTGTGGAAACAGGAGCACATGTCCTCTGTGCCAAGGGGGGGCCCCCACCCCAGCCCCATGACCCAAAGTCCTCCACTAACACTCAGGGCACCTCCACAGCCATCAAAACCAATGAGAGCAGCAACAGCATACCATCCTTCTAGAACATCAATCCTCCCAGTGAAGACAAAAAAAAACGAAAGAACAGGGACAAACTTCAGTCGAGTGAAATAATTCAAAAGACTGTTCTGAGATTACAGATAACTTAAGAAAACCCGCATCAGAATAGCCATGAGACTGCCATATAGTGGTCTGCAGTTTCAAGCAGAGTCCAGTACCATTTGGGTTCAAGATGCCTTCTACATTAAAACCAGCGTGAGCACAAGTCCTGACCACTCTCACAGACACTTGCATCACAGATGTTGATGGTGTGATTCCTCATCCTTTACCTTTTTCTAAGACCTCTTTGATTTCAAATCACCCTTAAAATTCTTTGACTGTTAACCTTTAAAAAAGTGAGATCTACACTGGCTTCAACCAACAGTCCTCCACTTGATCTTTAAAAGGACACAGTAAAATGGCAAAATGTCACCAAAGAAGTTAAACCATAATACTGTGATTCATCAAGGTTGGCAATCTTGAATCCACAGTCAACACAACTGGATTGGGACCAAGTCATCATCACTATGAAGTCATACATCCCTCATGAACACCAAGTGTATACACAGTAACACAAAATGCCATCTTTTCTATATGCTTCCCACACCCAGGAACTCATTTTATAGCTAAACTATTTTCTCAAAAATCAGTAACTAACATTACAAATCAGTAAAAAGCAGTGTCTTTCACACAGGTATAATGTCAGCAGACTCCGTTCTTCTCCTTTCCTCAGCTAATACAACAGATGTGGAGATGGTGTAGTGATTAGAACTGCTGCCTTTTGACCCAAAGGACACAGCTTTGAATCCCATGTATTACTGCAGTACCCTGGATCAAGGTACAAACTCTGAACTGCTCCAGTAAAAATGATCCAGCTGTATAAATGGGTAAATCGTAAATAACTTAGCACTGTAAGCTACTTTAGAGAAAAGCATGAATGAATAAATGTAAGATCACCTGTTTCACATCATACATCACACTCCTAAAGACAGTTACGCCTCTCCTAAAAGACATTAACTAACAGTAGCAACAAAACTGTAATATCACTCAGAAAAGTTATACTATTTTAAACTGGCAACCTCTCAACATACAGTGAAATTTGAAATTCAAGAAGACGATACTATTTTCAAAAAGACAGAGGTCTTGCGCCTCCCTTAGAGGTTCGAGAGCTGCTCACTTACCTTCCTAAAACAAGCAGCCAGAGTTTAGCAAAGAGCCAGCAGATAAGGACCCATCCCTACCTGAGGAGTGTGGCAATCCAAATGCCAGTCTAACACTGCATCTGCACTCCCGATATCTCAGAGCTGAGTCGCGAATAAGCACGTTTTGAAAAAACCCTCCCAGTCAGGCGACACACACACACACACACACACACACACACACACACACACACACACACACACACACACACACACACACACANACACACACACACACACACACACACACACACACACACACACACACACACACACACACACACACACACACACAGGCACAACGGTTCCTGGATCTTCCGGGGGAGAGCCGACGACGAGGCGCAGCACAGTGGGCGGGCAGGCGGACGAGCAAGCGAGCGAGTGGCGGGAGAACTCTTGCACAGGCGGCTCATTCATTAAAAAAGTGAGACAGCGCCAGCCCCCTCTGCAGGGCTCAGGCAGTGCCTCCGCAAACGGCAACACAAAGGATGCGGGGAGACAGCAGCCAGGCAGTCCCCACACTCACCGTGTGCTCTCACAAACACGGCCGGGCATCCCCACGGCGACCAGCCCCACCCCCAGTCGGGAGCGGCGATCATCTGTGTCTGCCACCTGGGGGGCAGGTAGCGCCGTCCTTGTCGTCCAAAATCAGCCAGAACATCTGAGAGCAAAAGACAGTGTGTGGGTACGTGTGTTTGTGTGTGAGTGACTGAGCGAGCGAGTGAGAGAGCGAGGGGGGCGAGAGAGAGAGAGAGAGAGAAAGAGAGAGAGCAAGAGGGAGGGAGAGACGCAGGGAAAGGTGAATGAGCGCCACAACACAGCGAGAGCAAAATGCGGGGAGGTGACACACGTTCACGCTGTGTGACAGCAGGTGACAGGCAGGTAAAAGGTAATGGATGCCTCGTCCCCAAAAACTAACGCCTCCACACTCTGAATTCCTGATTTGTGTATCAGCCAAGCCAATAAGATAGGAGGAAGAACAAGAATAAGGTTTCAAATGTGTGGGCATGATTGGGGGGGGGGTTCTACTTCATAAACTGACGCTGAGGGAGGGCTGAGTCTGTTCTTGTGAGCAGCACAACAGTCCTGTTTTGTTTCCTGCCTGATGATGTCTCCAATCCGCCTGGTCTTGCACTGGGCCAGTGACAAGTTGACTTTCAGCATTCGTGGCTGCGTGTGTGTGTGTGTGTGCGCGCGTGTGTGTCTCAGCCTTTGGCTGGGTGACTCTTACTTTCTCTCTCACTCTTTTTCTTACTGCATTGAAGGGAGGGGAACTGGTCACACAAGTAGTAAAAAAAAAAGCAAGAACTCCATATTTGGGCAGTGACATCACGGGAAGTTTCTCCAGGCTGAAGTTTGAGCTGAGCGATGTTGGTTAGGGGGCAATTACTGTGCATATGGGTGTGTGTCTGCATTTTTGCCATTGTTTCCCACTGGGTACAGCCCACTTCCTGCCTCCAAGACCATGCTGGGGCAGGGAATCCCAGGCGGGGCTTCAAGTGTACAGAGGCCCAGGGAGAGGAGTGCATACCACCAGAGTGACATCACGGAAAACACCTTCTTACTGGCGGTGCAGTCAGAGGTCATATGTGAGAACATGCCAGGGCAGACCAGCACCATGACTGCACAGGAAATACCAGAAGAGCTCTCTGCTCAGGGAGGAAGAGCGTGATATCCCAGCCACCAATCCTTTCTGGGACCAGTTATGAGAGTTCCTACATTACCCAAGCACTTATCGTTGTACGGCACTAAATCCTCCTGCTGATTTGACCAATTTCACCCACCGACACTCCAAGGGCTGAGATGATAAGTAAAAATGCTTTGCAGTACATTCCGGACTACTGTTTGCTGAGAAGCTGAATCTTTGTGACCTTAAACAAGTCCCTTTGTGACGAGTAGAATGGTCATCATATTTTTTTATACAACCACAAGTAAAACAGAGTTTAAAAAAATTATATTTTTTACAGTGTATAGTAAATGCATAGTAAAATGCAGGGCAGCAGGTAGCACAGTAGTTAGTCACCATCTTATACTAACCCTGCAAAAGTCATAGGTTCAATCGTAACTTCCAGCCATAGTATCCTTGATGAAGGTAAACTGCTATGGTAAAAGTTACCCAGCTGTAATAAATTGGTTATTACTATAAGTAATTACTATTACTTATTACTATAAGTAGCTTAATATTGTAAAGTGCTTTGAAAAGAGGTAGTTTTTGTAATTTGTGCAGTGAATTAGGTAGGGCAGTGCATGCACCTAACAGCTTATCTATCTATCTATCTAAAGACAAATGGACTTTCACGAAAGGCTCCGCCTTTACAATTATGGAGGTTCTCCAAGGCTCTCTTCTAAGTTTCTACACTTCCTCTATGGCAATTCTCTCCACCTTCATAGTGATATACTTGACTTCTAATTTTCTGCAAGTTATTTTGAGCGTTCAACGGATGTTTTTTTCTCCAGTCATTCACTCCCTTTCTGTTTCTGCTAAAAAAAACCCAAGGGGGTGGTCCTCCCAGACCCATCTGTCAGCATATTTCTTAGCTGTACTTCCTGTTTACCATATAGCCACATAATTTGCTTCAGAGAACCGTAATCAATACTTGTCAAGAACTCCGTAAGGCGTACTGCAATAACACTACAAACAACTAACAAAAGTAACAAATAATGAGTCATCTCATCTAGAAGCTTAATGCTGTCTTTTTTATAAGGGTTTTTATGGAATCTTTAATATAATTAAATCGTATAATCTAACTGTTTCCTCTTTATGTATCTTAGTGATTTGTATAATTTTCATAACATGCTTTTCATTCAAAGCAAACTGCTGCTCTAAATCATAGCTGCTAGGTCTATACAATAAACAAAACTGACCGTTGCCTGGTTGAAGGCAAAGAACTAGATTTAAGGGCTTCTTTTAAATACTGACTAAATTTGTCCACTGAAAATGACAGTGTGCCAAAAACTTCATGTACATGTGAATTTTAAACAGGAGCAAGGAGTTTTGGTTGGACAAACTATAATAAATACAGACTGGGTAAGTCGCCCCAAGATGGATATTTCAAAGACCAGCTCAACAGGACTCTCATGGCAGGAAAGGAGGAGGATTGAATTAAAACTTAACATGACCACATTTTTTTTAGAAATACGTTAATTTGTTACAAAGGTTACGTGTGTCCGTGTTCAGAGCAGGACCGGAATGGTTCATATGGCAGAAAGTTTCCATAAGTACTCAGTAGTAATTCAGCAACTGACTTTGTAACAGGTAATGAATGGGCCCTTAATGGTCTGAAAAGGAGACATGGAGAACAAAGGACCACCGCCTCACATAGGACCTTAACAGTGCCTACAATTCCTACAGTTATATGAATGCCAAAGCCAAGTAAAACTGCTTTTCAAAATGACTTTTTTACCACCTTGAAAAAACAACATGCAAACAACTGATATTACAGATGGAAAAATTACATTGAACCCAATACTGAATAAACTTCCTGGAGACAACACTGAAACTTAAAGTATTGGCATGTGTAGAGAGATGGTTTTGTAAACCAATGGAAGTCCCTACAAGGTCTTTTTAACACCACTCATCCTGTTTGTTTTGTCTTTTTAACAGCTTCCACTAGTTACTACAATAAGGCTCTTACTGACTTTCCTACATAAAACGGCCTTGAAACTGTTGCACATGGGGATGCAGAACACACACTTCTCCCGGTCCCTCACAGTTCAACATGCAGGCCTTCAGTTCATCCACAGTTTATTACAGGTCAGAATCGCACACATGCACAAGGCCTTTCACACACCATGGTACACAACATACACCTGGACACCATGCCAACCCTAACATGTACGCATTTGTCGATTGTAACTTTTTCTGTCATTTTAACTTTTTTTTTTCCCTCTGAATCCTTTGACTTAGTACCCCGCACTGTCCTGACTGCGGTTTCTCCAACCAGCGAGTTCCAAATAAAGCACTGAAACCATTAAAAGCTGTAACCATGTGTTCTTTTGTCACAGAAACTCAAACTGAGGGGACAGGGTAAGAATCAAACATATATGTATTTTACAGGAATGGGGTAAGGTTAGCGCTTCAAGGAGCCAAGTGAGAACGTTTGGTGCTTGTAAGTAACTACGTTCCACAGCCTGCTCATCTACTGATATGAAAACAGCCACACAGCTGTGACACCTCATGGTTTACAATTAATAACTCTGTAGGAGTCATTAGATAGACTCTGAATAGGGGAAGAAATGATAATGATAGTGCTCTTGGCCATTTTTCCCCCTACTGCTTCCTTGGTTTCCATTCGCCTGTTCTTTCTTTACCTTCCTCTGCTCCTTCCTTATTTACACATATATATGTTTTCCCTTTCTCCTCTTCCATTGTTTTCTCCACTTTATCTCCTTCTTTGTCTTTCTATCTCCCTATTGTTGTTTTGCTTTTTTTTCCATTGCTCTGTAATTGCCAACCCACAGTGCACACCCCAGTCAACCACCCCGCATAACCAGACAGGTTGAGTTCCCTCACAAAACCTCAACGGCAGTGTTGTTGTGTGGCTGGCGACAGCCTGTGGTCCTGCCGGGCTGCCCGCGACAGGCTTGCAGCCACCTCAATGCCAGCTTTGTGGAGGGTGCCTGTAACCCAGCCGCTCCTGTGTGGGGATTTCTCACATCCGTTGTCCCTTTTGTCACTTGTTTTTCTGCGTGAACAGGGGTCCTTTCAGTAGCACAACTCAACTACATTCTGTTCAGACAATTACAGAAGCAGAAAGAAAAAAGTTTAAAAAAAAGTAACAGCTCACTAATTTTCTACACAATTTGGCTGGATAGTACCAAATTTCCAAGAAATCCAGAAAAACCCACTTTCAGTCTAGATCTATAGCACAATTAAAAGTTCTATATATAAAGGTATAAAGGTAATCTGCTTTAATCAGAATAAGTACACAATATGGAGTAAAAGGGTATTTGCATGTGATACCCACGGGTTGGTAACAGTAGTAATTTGACTGAATCAGTAGCTGCCTGGTTTTTGACCCTTCTGTCCTAAGAAGAATAATTCAGATGATGACTCAGAAAAAAGAAGGCTAAATGGGAATAGATACAAATCAAGGAGAGAGGAATGACAGTTGACCCCAAAGCAAAAGACAGCAGCAGTGGGGTGAACCTTTGGTACTGCTTTATGTTTAGGAGGTACTGTGGAGCAGTCATTGCCACCCACAGTGACCAGGTGAAATCCCTCAATGCATCTGTAATTGTGTTGTTTGTTGCTACCACTAAGCTTGGGTTCTGCAAGAAGAATTGCCTTGGCCCGAGTGCTGCCAAGAGAGACAGATTTCATGAACAGGTTGGACAATAACAGGGTAACTGAGGGGAGCTCTAGCAAAGTACAGAGGTCCTACAATGGATACCTGGCACATTTCAGCCTTACCCTACAATACCGCCTCCTCCCATTGCCTGCATCCTCTTGCCATCCAGTTCACCTTGTAATGACTTTGACAAAAAATGTCTTTTTAATTTTTCTTCACTTCTACAACAAGCGTTTCTGGTTTCTTAGATGCAGCACTCCAGCCTGGACACTCAGAACCAGTGCGGAGTCATAGAAAAGGCAACCATTAAAGAACAAAGGGTGAAAGGTCACTGGCTCAAGAGGAAGGGAGACCTGCGAACTGTAGGTGCGCACTGCGGCTCAGACCCTGGCACAGTGCCCCTCATGGCAGTTCCCTTCAATCTCTAGGCATCTCTGATTTGCCCAGCCACAGCAGCTCCGATCTATGCATTCAAAGAGTCGTGTCTGTTGCAGCTACAGTGATGAAGTGCAACTAGCCAGCCAGATCAATATACAAAGTGTTGTGTGTTGTATTACCTTCCTTCCACACTGTCACATCTACTTTTCCTTCTCTTGGGTCAAAAGACATCATCATCGTCTCCTCAGCCGTCCATTCATTTAGCTAACAACTTCATCAATCTGATGCATCCCAGCCTTGAAAATCGACTACTTTCGACTAAATCGACCAGGTACTGCTTACCAGTAAACGTATGCCATGTTTATGTCACATGTAGCTAAATATAAAGGAGACAGTAAAAAACATGACTCTGGTAGGTAAGGATAGTCTGTAACCAGTATCACTGGAGAAGGTAAAAGGATGAATAAATATATTTGTCACTCAGGGAAAATAACTATTACTAAGAGCGAGAATCATGACTACAGTCATCCCTCAGTCTAAGCGTGTAACTGGTCCCTGAAAAGCCAGCCCATACGAAAACCCCCAAACCAACTTTCCCAAACATCACTAAAACACTGCAAAACACCTTGTAGTACATGCAGCACAGTGAAGGACACGGGGGATCATCACACAGCACAGACACCGGCTGCACACATGCAGTGTGTGTTAGACTATCCAAAAACCTTAGGGGGTGAAAGTTATCTGTATGCCAAATTTCAAATCTGTGGCTTTAAAAACAAAGCTATAAATCAGGACATGCCTATTATATGACATGCAGCACCCGTGCATGCACGCGCACGCGCGCACACACACACACACACACACACACACACAGAGTGGGACCCTGCCATATCCATAGTACAGCACACAGGAGATTTATGTGTAATTGGTGTTTTTTTAAAAATATTTTTATGTTTGGATGAAATTTTGACGATGCATTATTGACCAGTAGACCTAGTAGATCGGCACATAAATCGAGTGAGGGTATTAAAAATCACAGTCTGGCAGAAACGCCTTGTGAGAGTGTACATAACTTGAGGGATAACTGTAAATTATTCACTGATCATATAATCAATAACACAATTAAGACTGTTTCACCTAGTTTTTTAAGGTGCACAGGAACAACAACTCTTATTTCAAACTGTTACAATTATTACATGTGTTATACACCAGACTATTAGCATTATTATTGCCTTATTTCCTGTGTCAACCCACACCATGCTACCTGGATCAACAAGTGCAACACCTGACAGTCACGAGAGGACACGATCTGTAAGCGCTGGAAACACAACCATATCAGTTGCCTGGAGGAACTCTGCACTCAAGTAATAATTATGTAAGGATGTAGCCAAACTGACCATTTTCCACTGTCACTATCAAACCTTATCGATTGCCACATTGCAATCCACTGAACGTCTTCTAATTGACACATAAATCACAGGCTGCTGCTTTTATGCAGAGGGGGTGATGGGAAACCAAGTCTCTGGGTTCAGAACCAGGCGCATCTAGACCTTTCGCAGGTCTTGTCGCGTAAAGCCGTCTCAGGGAAGAGACTGTTCCTCACAGGGTGGAACGTGATTACACCATCCTTGTAAAAATATTTACATTTATTAATTTAGCTGATGCTTTTCTCTAAAGTGACTTAAATTTAAAGTTTCATCTATTCATAAAGTTGGGTCACTTTTAATGGAGTAATTAAAGGTAAGTACTTTGCTTAAGGATATTACAGCAGTGGTGGGATTCAAACCATGATCCTTCGAGTGCAAGCTGGGAGCTCTAATCAGTACAGCACGTTATTCTAAAACTGAATATAAATTAGATTTAAGCATATAATCTCTGTGGTTTGCTGTTGTCTCCAAAGCAACTTGCATTTTTTTCCCCAAAGCATCTTATGATGTTAAGCTACTTACAAGTTACTTATTTTTACAGCAGGGTAATATTTACAAGAGGAAAGAATAGGTTTGTGAACAAAGCCTGACTCGAGGGCCAAATTTCCAATCAGATCGTGAACAAAACCCAATTATTCAGTAAAAAGCAATTACAAATGGAAACCATCAAAGGCTCTTACAGCTACAGACTTGTAGAGCGTTTCTGTCCTAGGTTGTTCTACTAAAGTTTAACACCAACTCCTTAAGTGAAACACCACATTAAGTGGTGACAGTCTTTCACCTGCAGTATCATCCTCCTTCTGGTCTCCCCTTGTCAGAGACTGATAACAAGGGGACCAGGGAAACAAGGCTCTGATGTCTATGCACCCTGGGCACCCCTGCTGCCTGAGGAAGCATGGCTCCAGTGTAGGACCCCCCACATATGCATTGACCCCCAAGAAGGGGTGAAATGCAGACATGACTAACTCCTCTAATACAAGCTCCAGCTCTTGTGCTGCACAGAGCAGCAACGACTCATTCCTAAAGAAACTTATACGCTCCATGCTTGGCGCCCGTGAAGCTAGAGCAGCCCATGCAGTCAGCCACAGGAAGATGCAGCACACCACAAGAACTGGGTGCCAAGCAGCAGCCAATTCTGTACGCAAAGCATTTCCGTTGCTCCTGTTGTTAATTTCGCTTTGAGCAGAGAACAGGGAGGGGACTTTCCAGAAAATGTCTCTGAGACAAGCCCATAGCTGGCTGAACCGGTTTCCCTACAGGCCCAAGAGTCCATCCGCCTGCTTCCTTTGCTCTCAGCCGTTTGGCAAACCCAGTGTTCTGTGCCCTGCCCTGCATTACTCTCATGTGCCAAACAGAAAATGAAAACCTCGTCCATAAGGTCTGCCTTCAACTTCTGTGTCAACCTGCAGACTAAACATAATCCAAACTATTTCCATCTTTGACCCTCATTTTCCAATTCCAATAAATGCAGCTATATTGTCTCAAAATATCTATGTGAGCCCTATAATAGCATAGCTATAGATTTTATTGCAGTGTACATATAAAACCATTCCCCTAACTGAACATCTTCTCTTTGATATAACAGCATTATGCTACTTTTGAGAGTATATTTTAGTCTACCAATTTGATCTTCCATCAGAAAATGTAGTAAAATTCTTTCCATTTTAAGACTTTGTTAACTGGAGTTGAAAACCGTGAAGCGTACAAAAAATTAAATGGCTTGAAGCAATATTTACTTGGAGAATTTTTAATGCATCAGGTGAGTGTATTTTTGCACTGTTGTCTTGAATTAGAAATGCAAAATGTCTAATTTGAGATTCTACACTACCACCTATGACAACAGCTTCCTTGAACCCACTCTCTCAAACCAGGAGGGTGTTCCAGGTGTGGTCGGGTCATCTGGTGGTTCAGTCAATGTACAGCCTGTTTGTCCTTCGTGAGGATGGGGGGGGGGGGTGTATTACGAAAGGCACCAAGAAAGAGACCCTCACCAACTTACAAATAACACACGTCCTCCACCCTAAAATAAATACATTCCAAGTTTCCCAAATTCCCAAAATATGAAAGAGACTATCATCATTCTGATTCTGAAGGATCAAATCTGATCATTTATAGAAAAGTATACGCTTGGTTCTTATTTAAAAAAAATGATGCCCTCTTTCACCCCATTTCTGTTCACTCCTGGCACTTGAGGGACTTTATGTCTCATATTTAAAAGCTGAAAACAAATAACTAGCACACAGTTAAGAAGAAAATGGCCACAAACTGTGTGTTCTAGTTGAATTGAGGATACAATGAATGTGAGGGATGGCTCGTGTCACCCCCAATGGCCCTGCAATGAACCCTCATGATGAGTTAGCCTGTGGGCGGCTCCCTTGCACAGGCCTGCTCATTGTGGGAGCGCTGGCAAGAAGTCAGCAGCCAGAGCGAGTATTGGGTCAGCTGGCTCAGAACCAGCTGCCTGAGAGCCCACTGGAGAACACCCTGTGTCCACATCATCTGTACTACACATACAACTGCGTGCACACATTTCCCACACGTGCCGAAACACAAATTCTCACACCTCGGGCACAGCAGCTTGTGCTGGACAAGAAGTTTCACTTCATATCGCTCCTGGAGATCTGAATTAATATAGCAGGACACCGATCTGCAGGGCTTCGACACATTCACACAAAGTGTTAGCAACAGCTAAGTTTTTGCTGTCACACATAGCACCTGCTTACACGAGTTTCATATTGCCAAGTTAGCAGTGACAAGGGGACAAACACACAGGTCGCTTGCAGTTACATACATGTGCTACAGTCACCCAATCCAATTTGCACGCAGTGGGAGTCGGACAGATCAGCTACAAGAGACCTGAGCTGGGAACACAGTCCACTAAGAGAGCCTGCTGCTGTGGACAGTCGATAGCCATGTCTGCCAGCACAACACCCAATCCAGCAATCATTGACAGGATTCCCAGTGAGCGAATGCATCCACTGTGCTTCATATTGGTTCCATCTGCCCTGAATCTGCTTTACAGGACATCAAGCACAAGGTCACCGAAGCCCCGACTTCCACAGGACAGGACTTGCTTTCCAATGAGAAGAAAGGAGTGCCTTTAGTCAAAACTGTCCGCAAACCATCCCTTCCCCAGGGTAGGGTCTATGCCCAGTAAGAAGCAATTACAAAAAAGACAAAAAAAGGCAGCAGTGAATGGTTTTGAAGCATTTCACGCAACCAGACAATGGTGTGTACGTAAGCAGTATATTATAAACATTATCTCACCTGCAGCCAAAATATACATTTGCACTGAACTTTGTACAGCATAGCATTTAGAAGCATAGTGTAAGGCCTAAAACTGTGTTTTCATAAAAATGTGATCAACTATTTACGTTTACTCTGTTATATCCACCTCTACATCCAAATGATACAGACATCCTCAGACATCCCTGTAATTGTGCTGTCTGTGTTGTACTCTTTTATTGCATTTTCTCAAAACTTAGTTACCATATAGTTATCCTTCCCCTTTGGCAATCTTCTCTTATGTTAAATTTGCCTGAATGAGCATCCACCATGTCAAACTCCTTGTATGTGCAAATGTACTTGGCCGTTAAAGTGTTGCCTCTACATGTCTAAACACTCAAGCAGCTTTTATGAAAGACTTTCTGGTTTAGCACTGACTGTCTCTCACGGGGCTGACCCTGACATTGCAAGAAGCAGAGAACTACAAGCAAGTCATCGGTTCTGAATGCCTCCCAGACCTCGTGCAAGAACCAAGCTCCTGCTAGCCAAACTGCATCGTGTGAACCATGAGTGTGGAAACATGGGACCTGGCAATGTAAAAATGGATGAACAGGAAAAAAAGCCAAACAAATATGAAGAGCATCACAAAATGGCTCAGTAGCCTTTGTCTTTATTCTGGAATCGGGGATGGGACACCAAGTCAAAACTCAACATGTGAATGAGAGCAAAGACAGGAAAAGTTAATTTAGCAAAGGAGAGAGTGACGCGCTGTAGAGGCAGCCATAAATAGAAAGAGGAAGTGCTACTTTTAGACAATACATTGTTTCTGAACACCCACGCATTTCACTAGAGGTGCGTGGGCTGCAGGTCTATAATTAGCAACACGGGGATCGCAGCATTCATGCTCGTGGCCACATCAAGCCAACCTCTCACGCAAGAAGCGCCTGTTTGGAGGAAGTGACATCGACACCAGCAGAGTCAAAAAACAACGCTAAAATAAATCCACAGCGATAAGGAGTGGGGCTGAAACACAAGAGCCGCTGCATCTCTAATCCGCTTGTACTTTCATCCTGTACTTTAAGCATTTTCATCAGGAACATTATCACAAGAACAGGGACTCATGGAATGCTGGTAGGGGCAAACAGAAAAAATAATTAGTCACAGTGCCAAGCAAAATAGCACTCTATTGTTTTAGAACATGGGTCTGTCTGATTTGTGTTGGCATTTAGAGCTTGAGTTATTGAATCTGTGTTTTCTTAAGCGAAAGCTACATTCAGCTCTGTAGGAATGAAGTGGACCCATGCAGGAAAGCAGAAAAAAGATTTGTTTTTTTTTTACCATCTGAAGCCATTGGAGTGGGATTTAATCCCCCACTACTAGCTAACGCAATAAGATTTTAGCATTACAATGACACATCAATAAACAATCAACAAATTTGTGATTATCACAATGCTCTGGTGATTCTGGAAAACAGACCTAGTCTATTTCTTTAAACCTTTCCACGCAAATCTGCAAGAGTGAATGAACACATGAAAAGCCCACTGCAGACTCTGGCCCCACCCAGGGGAATGTGAACAGCATTAATTTAACATCAAGCACCTGCACCGTGGGTGCTACCTGGCCCTTATTTGATAGTAGGCCAATTTCAATTGCTCTGGAGCTCAGATGGATGCAAACTCCTTCCCCAGACCCCTCTACAAACTAGAGGTCCACAGTAAACAAACAGGCACACGAGTGAGTCTAAGTGTATACAAACACTCCATAATGGCCACAAGATGTCAGGAAGTTTCCGTGGGCAAACAGCAGCCCCCTCTCTGGCACTTAGAGCCCCCACAAACAAATATGCACGTAGGGAATTTGCGTAGACCAGAGCCAGTTTTCTTAATCTAAGCCCAAGGAACAAGGACCTCTATTGAGAGAGATGCCAATTCACCACACCCTCCTCTGTACTCATCAGTTGGCCCCATTTTGGAACAACTTGGATATCTTGGGAAGATGGAGGGGACGAGTGTTGCGGGGTGGCAGGTAGCCAGTCTTACACACACTGCTCTTTCACTGCATCTCAGCCCTAGTTGGCTCCCAAAATGAACTGGGCTTCTGACACTGCAGCTGAAATAACTAACCGCCCAGTAGACGTTCCTGAGGACAGGTAGAGAGAGGAATGAGGAAGAAACAGGACATCTAAGAGACAAAAAAGAAGAAAAAATAAGAAAAGTACAAACCAATCTGCTGAGGATTCCCTGGAGTAAGGATACGGGCTGCCCATACTGTGTGAAACAGAAAACAAAATATAACAGAAAGCAAATATGTCACAATCAGAAAAATTACCTACAGTGACTATTTAAATTTGTATAAATGGACAGTCACACACATACAGCTCTGCTGTAACCCATGGGCCTTATTCCACCACTATGAACAGCATTGTTTCACATTCACAGGTATATCGGTGTTATAACAAACACAGGGTGGGTAGGTACATACTCACAAGCACACACAGGTTTCTGTGAGGGCTTGCTCTGGCACGCAGATAAGCCAAAAACTTTTTGGTATTACTCATCCATTCATCAATCTCCCCTGACCAGTTTGTAGCTAGTTGCAGTTACATGACCGCCATCACCTCAGGCCCACGGTGAGCAGTTTGGTGAGCCTGTAGGGACACTGGACTTGCAAAACCATCTACATGGGAACATCTTGCAGGACTTTGCTCTCAGTTCATGGTCTAGAACCAGGCCCTCTGAAGTGTCTGTTTCCCCTTGGCAAATTTAAGAGTAATATAAATTGCTTTTGCAACAAATTTTCAAAGTAGAGCTCTGGAAATACAGTCACCAGTGCTGACAGATAGAGTGTGCTGTTGGCACAGAGAGTGCTGGAGGCAGCCTTCACACTTAGGCAGGAGAGGAGCCAGTCTGGTGGCGCTGCAGTCAGCATGATGCACCATCACCAACCCACCTGGCACTGATAGAGTTTGGAAAAGCAACGGCTTGCAGCCAGCTTCTGAAAACAAGCCTGGATGGGTAGGGTTCTCACAGGGCTGATGTGGGACATGGTGGACTCTGGCCTACAATTCACTGTTGCTTATTTTACTCCTTTGTCCAAAGTACTTTATGCTGTTAAGGAACTAACTTTACAAAAATGTACTCACAGGGCAGGGTAGTCGGACAACATGAATTCAGTAGAAGAACCGAGAAGATCCCTGCTCAACAGTACTACAGCAGTTGTGGGATCTGAACACTGTAAGGAAGGGGTTCTAATCACTGTGTAACTTGCTGGTCTTAACCTGCAGCAGCATGCAAGGTTACTGTTTGTTTCACACAGGTGAAAAAATCTTTCAGAAGTGAAAGAAGCACACATCGCATGTAAAAGGACACTTAGCCCTGAATATCAGCCAAACAAACATGACATGATAAAAAAACTTCCTTCTGTCCACTGTGTTTCCAATGTAGGACAATGTTGGTGATCTGTGTGCTTTTAAAGCTATTCATTTCAAATATAACTTAAATTTACCCCGTTTGCACATGTAGGCAAATTTGTGCGGGGACCAGAAATTGTGGCACACAGTTTCGTGAAAATTAAAAACATTTAACATTTGAAGTGCATGCTGATAAGTGTTAATATTTAAAGTAATACATTATTTGAGTAGCAGTTGTTTTCTAGTCACTTTACATAGCAAAATTCACGATGACCAGATTAAAGAGTTAAGACATTCCCTGCTATTATTACGAAAATATTACACAGGTTCTGCAGTAGTGCCTTTGATCCATGTAAAATCAAAGTTAAAACAACTATAGAAATCCCAGTAGTGGCATTTAACTATTTATATGCATTTAGGGCTTGTGAATATGGAACTTGTGGTCACCATCCCCGATTGGTTTCCAAGAGCTTCTTGCCAGCAAAGAGGAGAGTACACAGGTAACAGTCTACTTCTGTGTGCAAGGTCTTTGGTAGCGGATACACCAGTGGGATCTACACTGGATTTTATGCAACGTTTTTTTGACACCTGACTTCTGTGCTTGTTTGTAAGCGACCGTGTAACGACCAGTGGCAAGCCGCAAGCCCAACGACAGCACCACAAGTGTGCACCATGTAGCTACAAAGGACTCACATGAGTGCTCTGCAGCTCCTCCCACTTCACCAGGGGCACTCTGGGTTTGAGTCAGCAGGAGTACATGTTTGACACTACACTCTCACACATCCAAAAGGCTCTCTTAAAGAGTCTACTACAGGCACCCACAGCTACACTTAGACCCCCATTTTCTTTCCTAGCAAACTCACCTGTACCTGGTAGAAAGCATGCCAAGGTAAAAACCTCCGTGCCCGGTTAGGAATTCATTCACACAAATCTTAGGGCCTCCTCCAATCTGGGCTACGCTGGTCAGTCTGTACACAATTTTAATTTTAACCAGCATACACCACAGGGACAAGGATCTATATCTTCAACCATTTAAAATTTGTTTTACTTTATTGGGCTTTGCCTGACAGTAGAGCATCTTTAACATTTACATTTATTCATTGAGCAGACATTTTTCTCCAGTGCAACGTGCAATGATCATTTACTAGGACTCAGACGAAACCTTTATCCAAGCCGACTTACAAAAACAGACACACTATGCAAAACTCCCTATAATCATCCACCCATCTATAACGTAGAGCAACGTGACACACAAATTCATATACTAAGGGCAATGTAGAGTCATCACTTCATCTGGACTGTGGGACAAAAGTAAACCAACATTAACATGGGGAGAACATGCAAACTTTTTTGTTTTTCACAGGAAGATTACACTGAGGGTCAATGCATAATAATGCATTTCATACAATAACCATAAAATAACAGTGTGAGAGTCATTTTTTCTTGACCCTTGAACCCATTTAGGATTCATTTTTGCAACATGTAGTATTAACATAGAGCATACGTATAATGTGGGTCAAGTAAGCCTCATTTATATATATATGTCTCCACTGAGTACTACTGTTGATGTTTACTGGTTCCCTAATATCTGGTCAGGCATAAAAATGACAATTAATTAAGATACAGCCATGTTCTTTCTTTGTCAAGTGGAGGACTGAAAAAGTGAAACACGTCATGTACAAGTAACACGACCGCAGTCAAAGGCCAAAGGACGCAATCCAGGAAATAAAAAGGCTTCCAAGAACAACACGCAAGTGTTCAGACATCGAACCGCATCCATAAGTAGGATATTTGCCAACCATCGCTTCAACCAACCTACTCGTTGGTACCGTGAGCTACTGAAGCTTAACTTGCTCTCATGTGTCATCGTTATCTTTGTGACTAGTGTGATTTCCAATGTCGGTTTCTGGTGAAAATCCTTAGCCATGTCGGCTGCATTTGAAAACTAAACTGCGTGTGTTAGCCTGCCTGGTTGCTTTCTCTCCACGACTGGGTTATAACACCACGCTACACTCCTGACGGTAACAGTGACAAAGTTAGCAGAAGATCATGGGACTGTTTGCCCAGTCAGACCCAGAGTGATGTGCAAGCGGGTGTATATTCCTGCCTGTTACCTTGCACAGGATACATGGCAGCCACAACAAAGGCCCTTCGTTGCTGTGCTAGCCTGCTACTCTGCCCACAGCTGAACAACTTCCCCCTCCTCCTACTTTCACAGTGTGCCGCATCTACAGAAGTACTCCAGGACTGGAGGAATCAACATGTTTGTCTCCACAGCCTAGGAAAAACCAGTGACATTAAAATGAACGTGAAAACGACAGCAGGCGTACAGTTCTGTCATAGGAGTAAACCATTCCTACCACTGGGGTTTGAAGTGAGGTCATCGATTTGTGCACAAACAGTTCCATGTGTTGTGGCTTGGTGACATTTCTATGGTGACATCCCTGTCGCAGCTGATTGAGGGCCATCAAAGCAAATTTAATAATCCAGCCATACTGAACTGTGGGTCAAAGATGATCAAACGTTAAAGACTTTCACCATTGGATCCCACGGTGTTGGTGAGGTACAGGGCTGAGTTGGGGGCCTCTCACATCATTCAGTACAGTGGTCATGTTGGGGATGTATGGGTAGAGCAGTGACACATTCCCATTCCTTTACGCTTCCAAGCATCTCACTTTTGTTAGCTTCTATAGGCAGGCTGAGCATAGCAGCAAGGCACAACAAACCCCACCATTTGCACTATTATTAAAACACTACCTGTCAAGTGAAGTATACATGTAATATATACATTCTACATTGCTGTACATGTATAAATCTACTGAAACTGCATAAATCCTGTGGATCACATTCTTCAGCTCTTATAAAAACCCGGTTCATAGATTTTGACTGAGTTCCTTTATTCAGTTCCTTTATACTCTCACATGCAACATATTACGGGAATTCAGGTAGTGATTTTTTTGTTACATCCAGATTCATCCCAGTTTTCATAAAGTGTTAAGCCCAAAATCTATTCATCTCTCTGTTTTTAGAAACCACTTACCCAGCAAAGGTTCTCTTGGTGTTCTAGACCTTGCAATGGGAAGGATGGGGTGTAAGTGTGCTGGGCAGAACACCAGCCTGTTTCAGGTCCATCAGACCCAGACACACACATTTTAAATTACAAACTGACCTGAAATACATGACTTACACTGTTTGAGAGAACCAGAGCACCTGGAGACAACATACATAAAGCACAGGAAAACAAACTCCATGCAAAAACAGAGCTGGATTTGTGCCCAAATCCAAATCCAGAGTCCAGGAACTCTGAGTTGCAAGAGCTACACAGTGTGCTGCTATCCCAACTGCCGGCTTTCTACATTGCTGTAGTATCTTTGCCACCCTGCAGAAGTCTTATCTGACTCTAGTCTTGTGTAGCTGCATGAGATTGAAATGTGTGACATAAACAGTGGACATCACAGCAAAGGGCCTTTCACATCCCTCTCAAGACATACACTATGATACCATTATTCCGTGTCCCTCCCTGGCATGAGGCAGCTCACCTGCCATATTATCCAGAGCACTGCCAGCTCTCAGGGTCGCCCACCCAGGAGGATACAAGTGCATCCAACACACCTTTTCAACACGGGGTGTTCCCAGAAACAGATCAATAGTGCGGATGTAACATGAGCTCATGTTTGTGTATGTGTTACAAATCGCTGTTTGTAACGAGTCTGTGAACAGTAGACTTGAAAGTCAGGTAAAGTCATCTCGATAATCCTTACAAAAATCTCTTTTACTTCTCCTTTTACTACATTTTAATAATTTCCCGTTCTAAATCTGACCCGAATATCCATTACCATGGCAACCCTTACCAGGAGGCCTTAAGAAAACTTCCTTCTTCAATGTACTCTTTAAAGACTGGTGACCTTCCTTGCCCAGCACAGTCCAACAGCTGTGTGGGAGACGTACGCCACCTGGGGAAGCTGATTCTCTCTCCTCGCTGAGAACGCCAATAGGCTTGTTATATAGGCACAACTTTCTGCAAACGCACCACCTGCGATGGAACTGTCAGTCGCAAACAGCGGGGGGCACTAAGAGCCACAGCCAAGAAAGCAGTCACTTTACTGACTCAGTCTTTTGGGAGCCAGCTAGGGAAAACTGGAAGAGCACTAAACAAATTTTTCATTTTCCATGAGAAAATAATATGGTGTCTCCTCCTTTGACCACATTTATAGCAAACTCTGTTAGGTCAAACCCCTCTAATGTTAAGCGACACTCAGCTTCATGAACAAGTGTGAAAACAACTGATCATTTATGGGAAATAAGTTTCCTTTTGACTATGACAAAAACGCAGATTAACGTCTTTAAATATAGAAGACGTATTAACTTCTACAAAAATATCATTAATTATCACATGAGCTTTGGTGAAGTAATGAGGCAACATTTAAAAACAAAAGTTAATATTAATTAAATGACAAGATAACACCGAAGAATATTATTTGGCAGCAGATATGTTTTATGTATGGGACCTTTGGTGAATCGAGACGTGAAAATATGTGCTTCAAAACAGAAAAACATCTGTAGGGCTGTACTATGAGGTGCTGTACTTCTGTTGTGAACAACAAGCATGCTAGAGACCTCCTAAAATGGTTTCTCACCTCTGAAACTTGACACCCTCCTACACCCTGTTCTTGAGCTTTGCTTAGAGAAATGGCTAAGTTTTCCCCAAAGCCTCTTCATGCTAATACTTTACATACTCCTCTCCCTTGGGGCAGCATTACAAGACTGTGAGAAGTCTTGGAAAACAACTGGGTGACCAGGGTTACCAGTGACTCGAGGTGGACTATGGTAACTCCCATGGGACCGCAGCATGCTGGCAGTCAGAAGGGGAGTGAGGCACACAGAAAAAACACCAACGTGGTGTCACAATTGGATTTTCACACATCAGGCACAAAGTGGGAGCAGCGTACTGCCGGATTCTTTGCCCAGGTGTTTAATCTCTACTGCTCCGCTGCTGAGCCAGCAATGGAAATGAGTTACAAGAACTTTTTGAGTGCTGCATTGTGAGTCGACCTGGATAAAGGTGCCAGTTTAACAAACACTGAAAGCGATTACTTTAAAACACCTCAGAGTGCATGAATAATGAATGATGCTTCTGCTCAGTGGAATGAACAATAAGTTGCAGCACAACACTGATCTACAGAACAACACAAGGCATTTTCTTGAGGAGACTACTCGAAGGAGCAACCCTCTGACCCAAGCTCCTATGGACTGTGAGTCTGTCAACCCATCCAGCTTGCTCACTGGCACCTGGCACACAAAGCAGCAGAGGTCTCTTGACCAAGAGCCTTCTAAAGACACTCCACGCCTGCTTAACGGCAGAACGTGAGCATAGCAGGAAACTGTGACTATAACAGTTTTTAATTTGTCTTATTTCATATCCACTTACAACAAGGAGAATGACTCGTTTAGGTAGAGCTCCTCTCACTTTGTTCCCTGGTGCTGTACATGAATGGTGCTTGAGAAGTTTCCCAAGATTGGCCACAGCTGCAGGTCCTGGAAAAACAACCACAGACACACAGGGTCAGACTTTGACACACCAGCATTCTGAGGGACACCCTAAAAACATGTGTCCTGGGAGCACATTAAATACATGTTATTCACAAGTTAATTTTTAAACCTAAGTTGAGGCTTCGGCCAGAGTTAGTGCTGTGTACAAGGATCGTCCAATCCTGTTTCCAAGTCATTCAAAACAGAAGAATGAATTTTTATAAAAATCAACATCACTAAGCCTAACAATTTCCACGGAAGCGTGGCAGCATTTGACAATGAAAGAAACAAGATTTAACATTAACCTGCAATACATACAACGTGACTCATCCTCAAGCGAAAAGGAAAAATGACGGTTTCCACCAGAAACATCTATTTCCCTGGCCTTGTTGGTATTTCCTCTTGTGTTCATAGTTGAAACCTGAAAGTGAGGATTTCACTAATGGCTAGATGTTTCACTTGTAATTCTGTCAGTGTGAGCACAATATACGGTTTTACTTCTGCATTCACACTTCCCAACACTGATCTAGTTCAGAGGACATGCTGAATGCTGCTAGTACATCCTAGCCATTCTCCTGTCCTCCTCAGGGTGCCAGATCTGTCATTAGTATCACCTTATCCTGTGTTTAAGAGGAAACTAGCAATCTCGCCAAAACGTTTGGCATTTAATAAAAAACACAGGCGAGATTGCAATGTGAGAAATTTCTAATACACAAACTTCTTGGTGAGTAGTCATGGCCTTTTCAAAACAAGGCCTTTTATAAAGTCAAGTATGATTAATATTTAAAATAACCTTCCTGCAACAGTCCTTTGTTTCCAGCAAGAGGTGTAGCTGAACTGAACCGCAACACTGAATAAACTTAGTCATGAACTTAGCAGTACAAGGACATACTGGAAATGTTTTGTTAGGTTGACTTCTGGCCTAAGCAAATCACCAAAGTGATTTCCCCAGACTGGCATCACTCCCCTATCATGCACTTTGCAGCATGTCATTTAAATCGATCACCATTACCGAGCCACAATTTTCACTATTCATTCCACTGCAGCTGCACTCTAGATTCCAAAAGCAGCCAAGAAGTACTGTGTTGGTTTTATACACATATTTAGCACAGGCTTTTACCCTATATGCACCAGCTGCACATACTCCTGGATTATTATAAAGTTACTGGAAGGCTAGGCACCTAAAATGAGCTGTAATAGTAAATCTCTATATCTATAAAGCTGAAACTCTGTTTGTCTATTTGTTTGTTTGTAACCCTAATTTGGGTTTTTCTGGGTCTTTCTTTCAATTGATTAAACTCCAAAAAGGTTACTTTGTATTTTGAAATACTAACACAGCATTTAGTAACTTAACTCGCAGAATACTTACACACACACACGAGCGCGCGCGTGCACACACATACACACACCTACAGATGAATTTTCTGCCCCCCTGTTATATGTGCACAAATGAAAAATGTGCAAGGTAATAAAAATTACATCACACATGATCTCTCTCTCTCTTTCACACACACACACACACACACACACACACACACACACACACACAGACATACGCAAGGTTTTACACATATTAGTGATGTTAGGGTAGCAAAGTTTGGTAATACACATTTTTTTTATTTCCCTTTGATTAGGACTGTACTTAATACTAAACTACTTTAATGGTAAAACAGTTTGGCAATGATGTAACATGTCATTCCTTTTCACTTTTCTACGGTTACACCTTTTTGACCAGAGTGGTGGCAGGTAACAAAGCTAGTGAATAAAAAAGTAACATATCATGCAGCCTGTTCTGTTAGCAAACCATCAACACAACATGAAACCACAGACAGTCTCCCCTTACACAGGTAATGCGTTCCTGAGAAAAAAACTTTATAATGTAAATTCTCATAAATGGAAGATGCAATTAGCCCTAGTTCTAGTGATAAATATTTCAATGCATTCCTGAACTCCAAAGGAGACACACATTTATGCTATATCACCAAATACCATTCAAAGCGACACAATTATGTCAATAGTTAATTACCATAGTAACACTGTTTCTCTTCATTAATTACTTTGTAATACTGTAAAGCTTTCCATCTGCACGTTCAGCACTTCCGCAGCTATTATGTGCCCTTCACTTAAAGCAGCAGTTTTCTCCACGTGTCTGATTTACTCCCACAGCTCAAACACAGGTGGATTGGTAACTCTAAACTACTCGTAGTGTATACGGGTGTTTGTGTGTATCTATTACATTGCTCTGCTATACAATGGAGGAATAACTGTAGAGAATTTACCGTACTGCATCTAGGACTAAAGATTTCGGCTAAGTACTAGTTAATAATTGTTGTGTCAGACTGGAAAAAAGTGTCTGCTAAATTAATAAATGTTAATGTAAATATGTCATGCTGCTCAAATGTCAGAGGTTGTGAGATATCCAAGTGCTTTCCTCATAAATGCCAGAAATGCATTCATAGGTCTAGATAGATAGATAGTACAGGTATCAAATGAAATGTAAAGTCAGATCTTTGTAACTTAAATGGGGGGATGATTGTATGTATCATGCAAAGTCATCACATAGCAATAGCTGGACATTTAGAAAGTGAATAAATACTGTCTAGTTTTTCTTTTTTTGATATTTGATAACCAGCAGCTGACATATTTAAGGGCACGGAACAGTGTTTGACCCCTATCTGATTTTCTGCACCACTGTACATTTCTCCACAGTAAATGTTATCAGAGTTTCAACAAAACAATTTCCTTTATCACAACCATAACTCTGATACATAAGTCACTATTACATTAAAGTTATGCAACACCCAACTCTGTGTGTGAAAATGAAATTACCCTCTAAGATTCAGGCCATCTTTAGCAGCAATAGCTGCACCCGGAGATGTTTTATAGTTATTGATCACTTTCTCACAGCACTATGGAGGTAATTTGGGCCCAGTCCTCTACACAGAACTGCTCCACCTCAGTGATATGTGGGCTTTTGAACATGGACCGTTTGTTTCGGATCCTGGCACAACATCCAATGGGAAGTCCCTACTTTCACTAAGGGACTCAAAAATTAAATGTCTTATTCTTAAACAATTAGGATCTTGCCTTGCTTATTTGCCTCAGACCATTACTTTGCTGCATGACCCAGCTGTACTTCAGCTCAGGGACGGATGACTTGGCATTATTTTATGAAATTCTTTCATCCATCCATTATCAATAACCCATTTGTCATGTAGGGTCACCATTTTTCTAGACCCAATTCCAGTAGCAAGGGTTGTCACCCTAGCTGGAACACCAGTCCACTGCAAGCAAGGCAAGCATACAAACACACTGACAATTTAGAGTCACCGATTCACCTGCAACACCTGTTTTTTGAGGGGGGGTGGGCACAGACCAAACCACACAAACCCAGGGGCAACATGACTTCAACCCAAGATTTGAATCAATGTCACAAACCACAGCTAAGAAGCTGTAAGGAAGAACCCATTAGGCCACCTTGTCACTAGTTCTCAATAAAGAGAATGAATTCAAGGCTCCTACAATGATGGCAGACTGTCCAGACCCTGTAAAGAATCACTACAACATGACAATACCATCAGTGTGCTTAAATGATGAACATTTTTTATGTCACTGAAGAACACAGGAAGAAAACATTGCTCCACGTTTCACCTAACCATACATACAATGCAGTTGCTGAACTCAAAGACCATCTAGATACATTCTGCAATACTTGGAATGAGCACACTAATGATTGGTGGTTTTCTCCTTACTGCCCCTTCATGGATCTCACTGATCTTAGCCAAAGCAACAGAAGCTTGCAGATCTATAGATGTTTTTCTAGGATTCTTTAAGAGTTCCTAAATTTACGCTTTGCTTTTCGACAGATTTTGGCAGAACAGCCTCTGAGAACCTTTATTTATCCCAAACTTTCTCCGCTACACGCTACTACAATCCACAGAAATATCCTAAAAAATTCCAAAGAAAAATGTGCAGCTGTGCAAAAAGGGATAACCATTTACTCAGCACTCTATGCTGTTATTTTAAAGAGTGAGCGATTAATTTAATTTACATAAACAGTAAACGTGAGTTGTGTTTCACGTACGTCTGTCATTCAACCAGCTCACTGATAGGGACTTTTTTGTTTGTCATGTACAGATGTGCTATGACGTATTGATTTGCCTGGTATTCTGGCTACATGCATTACGTCAGCATTCCACTAAATCCAATGAACACGTCAAGAGAATCTGTGAGTCATTACACATGAGACATGCAGAGGCATATACAGTTATTTAAAACATAGTAATAATCATGCATTGTATCTGTTGTTCAACATTGCCCCCAAGGATAGTGACAGTGGAACTGTCCCCACAGATACTAAACAATAAATGCACAGTACAGTGTAGTATTAGATAATATAGCACAGTATAGTTTTGACAGTATAACATTATATCATATGTGCAGTATCACTGGTGATATGATTTAAGATTTATTCTGGATTACTAACGCTGTTGTTGGACAAATATGTTATTAAGAAAGATATATAATAAGGCATATCAGCTTATTAAACATACAAATTTATAAAGCCTAGGGTGTATCTATTTACAACACATTTCTGCTCTGGGCTGAATAATTCACTGAGTTCTCCTCACATAAAACTGCAGGCCAGTTATAGTGCCAGTGATACTTATGGGAACTTCTGCAATTTTACAGTTTTGACACTGTTGACTAAGTTCATAAGGATCACTCATCTAACAAGATATTCACTTGAATTCAAAAAAGCAGTTTCAGATGAGAACAGTGGTGCCATCCTGGGACTCAAAATACCAGCCGTTCCACTTCTTGACCACTTGCACAACTTTCACCCCTACAAAACATGTTGGGTGAGGAGATGAATGGATGGATGCGCACACACACAAACTAAAATCTATAATTACTTTCATGGAAACAATCAATGCATATGGCATCAGGGCTACCAGCAGGACTTTCCAATGGCAAGTTTATGCTCACTGTAAACGCAGCTGTGGGGATGCCACCTGTGCCTCTAATAACACCCACCATCAATGAGTCATGCTATTAAGTGTTTGGTGGTAAAGTAATACTGTTCCTCAACCACTACTTTAAGACTGGTCGGAGTTGCTGCATCATCTGATTACTCTACGTTGCTAACACACACTGGTGTGTTTGCATATTCAGGAGTCTTGAGGTGTTCCTACCTCCCCATGCAGAAACCTCTAGCCCTTCCATATTGCACGTCGAAGTCCCAAGAAAGATGGATGTCCAGGAAGCTGTAACTGCCTCAACAGCCCTGAGGCCTGTTTGGGACTCTTCTGCATGTTTACCAGCCACTGCCCTAGCACCGCTTCCAACACTGACCTCAGGCATTGCGGTCATGATTAAACACTTACAGTAGTGCTTACATCTACACCATTTCCTGTCTTACTTATCAAAGGGAACTAATGACGTTTCCGTTCCTCACGTCTGTCATGGAATAACAGCTGACAATGTCTTATTGCTAGCCTGCCTTTACATTTTTCACAAATCAATATTCAATTCAGTTATGCGTATATATAATTCCCCGTGTTGGAATGTTAGTCAGATGTGGTGCTCTTCTACGGCGAGGCAAGATGAAAGCAGATGTATAATCATAGTTTAAGAAATTTAGATCACAACAAGAACAAAACAGCATTCTGCTGTAGCATAGTGGTTAGACTTTAAGGACTCAGATTCAAAATCCACCTTCAGCTGTAGAACCTTTAACTGCCCCCGTATAAATTATCTTGTTATACAAATAGGTAAATCACTGTCCAGAGGTTAATGCTGCAAGTCGCTTATGAGAACAATGTCGACTAAATAAATAAATAAAATGAGTAGCTCAACAAATACAGTCAGTCATCCTGAGACCAGAATGGGATACATAAACAGACTAAGTACAGGCTGGGACAGCAGCAAAAATAAAGCAAAAATTACAAAAGAGACATTTCAGTGTGAATTTGGTTCAGGTTATTCTGTGGCCATTGTCAAAAGATTTATCCAAATCTCTGTGTAGCCCACTTCCTGCAGCAAGAGAGAAGTCTTCACTATTTGCTACTGAAACATCTGAAAGTTAAAATCAGGCCACAGTGTGTGAAACAAGAAGTGGCCAGCAAGAAGTTGCCTATGATGCTTTCTGCTGAGTACAGGAAGAAATAGGGTGGGCCAACTCCATTAGGGAAGCAATAGGGGACACAGAAAAAGTCATGAAACACTTTACATGTCAGGACAGTCAACTGGGATTCGACTAGGAAAAAACAAAAATGAAATTATGTCATGACTGAAAACCAGGAGGGGATGAGCACCATCAGCAGAGCTTAATAAGCACTTCACATAATTCACAGTATCATAATCTCATAATCATAATGGCAGATGCATGAAAATTATTTCAACTCAGTCTCACTATTTACGCTGCTTTTAGACAGGTTCTCTAAGTACAGTCAGTAAATCCTTTCAAGTGGGCTCCCATGCAATTTGTATTAATTCTAAAATTAACACAGGCTAATATGTCACATGCAGAAATAGATATAAGCCAATTTAGTGAGTAATAAAGGTCTAAATCGTGTAGTCAAAAGTAAGATGATAAAAACACAAAAATGGCAGGCAGAGCAGGTGTTACCTGAAAGAAAAAACATCAACCAACAAATACACTCCACAGAGCCAGTTCAATTAGTCTTCATACCTCAGTGACTGGCAAGGTACTTATGTCTTAACACATGCAACTACTATTAGTACTTTGTACAAATCTGTACTGTTGCTTGTTGCTCTTTGCTCGTAAACATGAACTGCTGTTTGTTGTCCATTTTGTACCTCACTGCACTGCAGTTTTCTATGCGTTGCATAGACCCATCTACATGGTTTTTTGTGCTTCGTAGAGATGTGTACTACTGTCCATTTCCCCAAGAAGACACTTAAAAAATATTAGGATTCAAGCTGCTGTCAAATTCACAAAAATAAATTTAATGTGTTTTGCTATCATAGACACAGTACACATATTCTGATTACTTAAATGTTTGATTTTCATCCCATGTCAGTTACCAAGAGCAGATGTGTCACTCTCACCAGGCCAAATCTGAAACCAAGTGACAAACATAAAATAAACTTCTAGGTAGCAAAGGAATGCATTTATATTTGAAAAACAGTCATTTGTATTTTCTTGCTTTACTTACAATCCTTTCACTAATCAAATCCAATTAATATTATGGAAATGTTTGATTTTTTTATTATGTACATAACAGTGCACATAGTCAATACTAGCTACCTTATTGGCTACGGCTCCAATTTCCATAAAACAGACTGCTCATTCAATGACAGCATCACCTGTTTCAGAGAACGCTATTTGAAGCATGTGGGCAAGTGCCCAGGAATTCTGTGGGTGTACTGTATGTGTTACTATGAAATAGAACACTGCTTCATTTACTGCTTGTCCTGGTCAGAGTCGTGGCATTCCAGGGTCTATCCCAAAATCACTGGCCCATAAGCAAGGATAGGTCCACCCTGGACAGTCCATCGCAGTGGAAAAAAATTGTCAAGATCAAACACTGAAACAAGTACTCTGGCAGTTTTTTGTCAGATGCCCATGAGGTCACCTTGCTTGGGTTTTTACAATAGTGATGATCAAGCACTAAAACTTGGAGTCAACAGCAGTCCAGTGTTTTTCCACTACTTCTCATGCTGAGTCACCATTGGGATACAGCACCCACAGATCCAACAAAGTTCCATTTCTCTGACCAAAAACAAAACAGTGCAACATTATACATCGCTAGTTGGCTGTAAAAACATGGACAACTCCAGGATCCTGCAGCTTCCCTTGTGAGCAGGAGGATATGGCTATGCTGTCAGGTGTCAACAATGAAGGGCAAAACTGGTGGCAGTGTGATGATGTGGACTGTGTTTTCGTGTCAAATGCTGGTCCACTAATAGAATCCAATTTTAAATGCCAAATAAAATTTGAATTCTGCAGTATACAGTTTAGATTTGCAAATCTGTTCTTTCAGCATAACTATGCTTCATGCCTTTAAAAGGATAGAATTGCTGAAGAAAAGTACCAGGATCATGACAGCTTACTGCAGTAATCTGCCTACTCACCAGACATCAATCCATTCAGGTATAAGTCAGATAAGAGGGTAAGGGATCTACTAGTAAATCTGGAACAACCATGGGAGCCAATGAAGTGGTACAGAATGTGTATTCGCTTTATTAGTCAGCATTGGGAGAAGGTTTCCAAAAGGAGCACAATTCACCTCATCAGCATTTTACCTATAAGGAAACTGACTGCCACACTATTGAAACAGACACTTTTCCATCTCCTAGCACACACAGGAGGCACATTTAGGGGATGCTATTGCTGAAAAGGCTGCTTATAGAATGTGTATCTTAATAAAAAAATCTGCTAGAAGTGCAAGACCTGAAAATATCTTCATAAACAGCAAACTATTGAACTGTCATCAGAGTGCATGCTGTCAGTTAAGTTATCCGATGTTTTGCTGGAGAGTACAGTGCAAGTTACTGGCTGGAGGTGCACTGTCTGCCGGTGAAGAGCTTGGTGCTTTTGCTTAGTTGTCCAAATATGTAGAAAAATAGGTCCTGCACTCTCACAGAGAGGTTTTAAAAGTTCCTAATTCCTCAGCCACATGGACCAAGACCTGTTTTCGACAGGTTACAGGTTCGACTTTCCAAAGCGGGCACTACTTCCGCACCTTCAAACCTTAAAAGTAAGGTCAAACCTACATGAACTGCTTTGGGTAAAAAACAAAGTAGAGGACCCGTAGTGCTTAGCAAACTTATACAGTTCCAGAGAGATATCTGTGAGGCCTCCTGGTGGCATGACATTCATAACTTCATAATAAATAAGCATTATTTATTTGGCAATTATGAAAATTTAGTAATGTGTTACTAGAAGAGCAATTTGAAAGATTTATTCACTTTAATGGTAACTGGTCACTCCACTCAAGTACTCTGAAGTTAGAAAGGGACTCCAAAGGAGTTTGCCAAGGGCTGAGGGCAGACATTGAGCAGGGAATGCGGAGATACCCAAAGGGCAAGGGTGCACCCACCATGGCCAGCAACTGGCCTCTCGGAACACACAACAGCGGCATAGTCAGCAAAATGTTCAAAAGAAGCCTTGAGCAGAAACTACAGCAGCAGTGGGCCCAGTAAAGAGAAAAGCCTGAAGCAGAAGGCAAAGAAGGGTACCCAGAATGCACTGCTGTGTCTCAGACAGAGGAACAAAATCAAAGGGATGGGCACTGGAGCAGGCCGCTTATTCCCATTGCCGAGTCTGTATCGATCCACCTAGCAGGAAATCTGCACGCTTGATGAAGAGCTTTCCATCGACCGCAGCCAAAAGAGGTTCAAACCATAAGAGGACCAGCAGTGGTCTGTCTCCCTCTCTGAGAAGGAGCGGCTGGGATGCCGGCACGGGGATGGTGGGTAGGCGATGCTGGGGGAGGAAAGGGTGCTTAAAGGCTCTGCACTTAGATGCTCCAGCAGTGGTTGATACAGAGAGGTTTCAGGGATAGGAGGGTCCAGAGAGGCTCTGTGTTTTTTACTGCCTAAAATGAACCTATCCAGCAAGTAGAGACACACTCTGTACACACACTCAGAGAAGCATATACATACTTATAGACAGAGAAACAGAAAGACAACACACCTTAAAATATACTCAATCATAGAAAAAAAACACATGGAAATGCACACAGGGATAGACACAAGAACAGACGATAAACCCATACAGAGAAACACAAATACAAAATGGGAAACACACAGTAACACAGGAAACAACACACAAACATAGTGGGGAAACAGAGGAACACGCCGCCATGCAGAAACAGAAAAGGAACAGGAACTTAAAAGCTTTTAAGGGCACTATTAAAAAGCAAATATATAAGAAGGGAATGAGATAAAAGCAATGGAGGCAGATGATAAAACACTTTAAACAAAAGAGACAGAAACCTTAAAGGAGCGTGATTTGTTTTTTCTATTTTTGATTCAATGTTTACGCTGGATCCCCACTTACAGCTCAGTCTGAAACCTGGAAACACAGTGGCATAGTTAAGTCAATTCCTACATAACAGTCAATAAGTTGCACCTACCATGCTCTTGTCTTAACCTTGGGACAGTTTGATGTTCATTTCATTCCACTGTCCCCCACAGTTTCCTCGTACTTCATCAGGAAGTTTATAATGGGGCCAACAGGCCAGAGTTGTCACCCGCAGCCCTTGCTCTCTTGACAGAGTGATGACCGTAATCACGAGTCGGGTGTCAGCGCTCACAACAAACACTGCTCCCTGTGTCAGCCCTACTCAGCCTCACTGTAATGTGATCGTGCTCCTACAACACATTAGGGCCTCCTAGTTGGCGGCCAGCTTGTGAATTCCCTGGTACCACACCTTGGAGCAACATGGTCCCGTTTAGCAAACTGCTAAATAAGGCTCATTAAAGGGACGGCAGGTGGTGTGGTGGTTAGAGCTGCTACCTGGTATTTAAAGGTCCGAGGTTTACAATCTGACCTCTTGTTATAGCACCCTTGTGCAAGGTACTTAGCCTGAATTGCTTCAGTAAAAACTGTCCATCTGTATAAATTGGTACATCACTGTAAGGTGCTTTGGAGAAAAGTGTTACAGTTATACAACTGTACATGGAGTAACTACCCCAAAACTTGCACCCACTCTCTATTCCGCAAACTATGAAGAAATGTTAGGTGTCTCCAGCCCCGTTCCTGCAACCAGCGAGTTGTAACCCTAAGAGCCCAACAGTAGAAAACAGACTGTCCCTTAGCAACAAGCTAAGAAAGACAAGAAAGACAGGGTGACAAAAATTAGCTCATAGCAGATATCCAAGGTTCACTTTGCCTTATAAAAAATGCAGAACGACAGACTGTCTAAAGCTACATTTCATCAGCCCGTTTCATCAATTCTACTGCAGGTTTCCCTCATGGAGGTTGGCAGATGGGATGTGGTGGCACAGCAGGTTAAGCCAGTGCCTCACACGTCCTCAGCTGTTTAACTGACGTGGGATTTGAGTTCAGCTCAGGGTGTGCAGAGTTTGCATGTTTTCCCTGTGTTTGCACCCCTTAAACATGCATGGAAGAAGGAACTTGCAACCTATTTCCATTCCTGCTTGCCTCAGGAAACCATGCCAGTAGTTCCATAAGAGCTGGACTTGAGCTGATAACACACACAGGTTGTTGGAATTGATCTAATGCAAAATCTTCTGGCTTCCTCATCCCAAATAAGCTGTTCCAGAGGTCTCAAATTCACCTGAAGACTTGTGGAAAGTTCTAGGACTGCAATGGCCTTCAATGTATTTTGATGAAACTCATGTAAATATTTATTTTTACATGGCTAGGTGTAAAAAAGAAGCATTATTATTTAATCACCTTTCCACGGCATCTTTGAAATGGTCCTCGCATCACAGCATCAGCAGGATACCAGAGGACTACAAGGTGCCTGTCACAGCTCTTGATGTGAGCATCATGCTAGAGGTTTCAGATGGTTGGCTTACCACTTCCCCGTCTGACAGCGCTACAGTAGGCCTGGTGCAGCACCTCCTGGGGGGCAGCAGCCTCATTAATGTGCTTGCTAGCTGCAGATCTCTGGCCTACCTCCCAGGGTGGACCCCCCCCCAACCTCCCCCTGTTCCCCAGCAGGAGGCGGAGCTTACAGCTTCAGTCAGCGCTGGTCTGTCAGCTCTCTTCCTCGAAATGCTCTGACCTGCGTGCTTAAATAATTGAAGAGCCCCACATCACAGCTTACCAAACAACCAGGAAAGATGAAAAACAAATCAGAAAGAGAGAGAGCTTCTCTGTTTTAAAGACCCAAGAGTATCCCTCATAATGGTACTCCATCTGCCAGTTCTGTGAACAGGGTGATGCATGTCTTTGTAAGTGACATTATGTATCTCCTGCATTACACAGCTTCAGGGCTATGGGTTTGGAAATGGGTTCAAATCCAGCTCAGTTTGAATGGAGTTAACATTTTGTCCTATGTACACATGAGTTTTTTCTGGGTGCTCTGGTTTCCTCCCAGAGTTCAAACATGTGTTTGACAAGTTTTCGACTTTAAACTGTCCATACTATGTGTTGATTAAATAAGAGTCTGTTTGTCTGTTTATGTTTGTGATGGACTGGCATCCCATCTAAGGTGTACCCTTTGTCACCACTACAATTGACCACTACAATCCTACACTGGACAAACATGATAAAATGGAAAATGGAAAAAGTACTATATTACACGAGACAATAATAAAATCAAAAAATGTCAATAACTTCACAACAGGGTCCCCTCTGGTGGATTAGTAATTTAAATTGTCCGCAATGTGAGCATTAAATTGTTTTCCTGTGTTTATTGGTAGATACTCAGTACCTTAATGCATCTAACATCATAAGATGGGACAAAAGGAGTTAGTTAAACAGGAATTAATAGTAGTAGTAGTACTAGTAGTACCAGTAATACTAGTATTAATTACCAATAATACCAGTATCAGTATTACCAATAATAATAATAATAATAATAATAATAATAATAATAATAATAACGTACAAAACAAGATAAGACTGTTGAATCCCAAATCTTTCAGAAAAACAGTAAATTACAGCGAAACATCTACACATTGTTAGAGTCTTGTGATAAAAATAAACTTTCATTTCTTCCCAGTGGGTATATGGAGACATGGCCAAAGTCAGTGTGACTGGCCAGCTGATCTCAGCATGTGAAATGCAGAGAGGGTGATACAACAGGTCACCAATCCATAGTACAGTCACAGGAGTGATCACTGGGTCAGTGGCACATGGGTGGTACAGTGTGAGCAGTAGAAGGCTGAGAGATGAGACTCATTTTTAATGAATGGAAAAAGAACAATGAATACTATAGTGAAATGTACATAATAAGAATGATCCTATAATCCTTAAGAAATGACATTAAAACATTATTATTATTATTATTATTATTATTATATTTGTCATTATTATTATTATTATTATTAATAATAATAATAATAACAACACTATTATAATTATTATTACAGCAACCCCTCGGTATCTGAACTCTCTATATCTGAATTTTTGCTATAACGGCAAAAATTAATTAATTAATACCTAAATATCAGTACCTGAACACAAACTTTTGCTACAACAAATTTTTATCCAGACCTTATCCATAATAAAAAAAATAGAATAAAAAGAAAAATCAAAATAAATGCAAAAAAATAAATAAATACCCTACAGTATCATACAGAGTACTGCATTAAAGTGTATTGTATACTGTTACGGCTTTATCTAAAGCCAGACACATACACCCGTGCTGGTGTCTTATCAGCCATTTCCACTAGTTCCACTTGGTCTGAACACATTTGCGCATTTTATTTTGTAAATAAACCTATTTATTTAAACGCCAGTTTGTTTTGTGAAACAAAAAGATGGACACAGCTGGTTACTTTGACACACAGCCTTATTCCCTTTATTCAACATCTCATAACACTGAACTACAGCTGCGAACCCCACACTGCGCCGTCTCATCTCCCACGTGTAACACAGTGACTAACAGGTTAAATGTGCTGTACTGTACACACTGCACCACGGTATAAACATGCAAAATAATGACAACATTAAGCATTTTCTAATTAGGTAACTGCTGTTTACAGTATTTATCATTGTGGAATTATGGGTTGATAGCTGTTTTGTGATGGTTTGGGAGTAAATTATTATTATTATTATTATTATTATTATTATTATTGCTTTTTAAATGATGGAAAATAGGAATTCAGTATCCTAAAATTTGGTATCTGACATGCTTTCAGGGATTAATTAGATGTGGATACCAAGGGATTGCTGCATTATTATTTTTTATTATTGTTGTTGTTTTTGTTTTGTTGTAAATACTGTTCTTCTTCGGTATTTAGCTGACACTTTAACCCTTGAATACTGATGTATGTTTTGTCAGAGCAGTTCAGCTCTGATAAAGCATCAACTCTGTCATGGTGTCAGAAACACTGAAGCATAAAAAAGACCTCTGGCCCGGAGGTGATCTTCACAGATGCCAAGCAATGTGCGATTTTATCTCAAGCAAGCAGCCATGAGCCTGGATATCAGCAGAGGTGATGGGGTCAGCAGTGGGACACAGGCTCTCCTGTACAGCTGCATGGACTGAGGAGAAGGCAAGCTGTCATTTCAACATGTAGGCAAACAAGAAAAGTGTTGCGGCCTTTTTGTGAAACAGGATTCCTCTTTCTGTGCATGACCTGTGCAACAAAGGCTGCTATTACCATTACTCAGCCCTCCTTTTTTGTCCCTCATCCATCTCTGTCTCAGCCTTTTCCCAGCTCTCACATTTGCACATAAATTACTTCCGGAGAGTTAAAATGCCATAACTCAAATTGATTTACTTCCCCTTTTCTTATTAGCGTTCTTTCCAAATGATGTTTTCTCCCCCATCATTCTCAAGCGTAAGCAGATTTTAACTGTTGCTCCACAGTCAGACGGCACTAAAGATGGAAAAGCCCACAAACATAAGAGCAACACAGATATAAATTACTCAGCCCAGCCCAATACAGCTGAAACTGAACATGTTTATTTCTATATTCTTATTTTACTCACAAAACATTACAAACTATACAAAAAACCCCATTGGCTTAACTACTCGCCATTATCTAAGTGTGTACAGGGCTTCAGGTGGCACAGTGATTAAAGCTGTTCCCCTGAACTCGATGGAGCTGCACAAATGGGCAAATCTTTGTAACTTTGAGCTACTTTAGAGAAAAGTGTCAGGTAAATAAATCAATGTAAATGTAATGTAAATTTGTCTGTACAGGCCAAGTCTACAGTTTTTTTTGCTACACTTTCTCTGTACCATCTTGCCTTAATTGTCACGGCAACAGTTGGAGAACACTGTGTTGGCAGGAAGCATGTGGTGGGCTGCTATGCAACACACGACTGACAGTTTCCACTGGACAGATCCACCACGAGCAAATGCCAGAAGCGGAAGCTAACCTCCTCTGGAAAACGCACAGTACTCTCCCAAAGCCATATGGAAGTTGCTGCTGATGCTACATTAAGGCTACAGTGTGCAGAAATATGCAGCAATCCTGTGCCCTAGGACCAAGGTAGCGTGGCAGTGTAAATCTTGCTCCTTCCGACTTGTCTTCCATAAAACTGCTCCGCAGATATGTTTGCTACAGCAGAGCATAAACACACAACAAGGGAGCACAGCTCTGGCAGGACACTGACCCACTCTTTATTTCCCAAGCTATACTGCTCAGCTTCGCCACGCTAAGTTGCCTAAAACTGTCAATAGGAGTAATGCCTGTAAAGTAGTGAAAGGGGAGTGCATAACAGCAGCCCCACCTCCAGGGTGTTTGGGTTTGGGCAGGGGCCTGGCCACACCACAGTGCAGGAACTGTTCTGGGATACAGACCACTGCAGTGTGGCCATAGCTCCAGGGGGCACCTTGTATGAGCAGGGAGGGGGGCCTCTGCTTGGTCTGGAATGTGACTGCCAGCTGTATGTGCTGGGGTGGGGTGGGGGGGTAGATCTGATTCATAGTGAGTGAAACAAGCAAGCAGGGTGGCGCCAAGTTAACAGGCCTCTGAGTCTCTCTCTCTCTCTCTCTATCTCTCTCTCATACACACACACACACACACACACACACACACACACACACACACACACACACACACACACANTCTCAGTCTCTCTCTCTCTCTCTATATCTCTCTCTCACACACACACACACACACACACACACACACACACACACACACACACACACACACAGGCACAGAGGGTGGATCTCTGATGATGGCTGGCTTCCTGCCATCCCTTTGTCTGTTGGTGCAGTGGGCTGTGCACCAGAGCCAAGCTCACCTCCTGTCAGGCATTGTGACACCTGATGAACCTGGTTGAAAAAAAAAAAGCTCCAGCCCTTAGGAGTCCGTTCACACACTCAGGCCTGCCAGATACACCTACGACTCGCCACCCCATTGTGGATACACCCACATGCTGCACACTCTGGAAGATGCACCTCCTGGTCACCTATGAGTGTCTCAATTCTTGCAGATGGAAGACCCCAACCAATGCTCAGATCCTAGACAAGCCACAAAGGACACCACCCATTTCCACCTCCACAAACACACACACGCACACATACATACACACACACACACACACACACACACACACACACACACTGTGGTACACAGCTGTTTGGAATGCGCTGCTAAAGGCCTCAGTTCAACAGGCACCTTTTCATGTCCCTTCAAGCTGCTTATGTTTAAACTCAGATGAAACTGCATCAGCTGTGTGACCTTTAACAAAGACAGTCTACTCTAAAGCCCACCCCGTTTGTGCATGAGTAAAAGCTTCTAAAATTAAATGCCCTTCGTCTGACCTTATATGCCTGTGTCCAAACACACCTTTTCTTTTTTCTCCTGGACAGACCACTTCTGCGTACTCTTGGCATGAAGGCACAAGCTAGGCACCAAAGGCTGTTGATGGAGGCCAGGGCTACCCAGAGGATTTTGCCTGGTGAGACAGCAGGAGCCTGTTAATGAGCGCCCCCTCCTGGGTGGGCTGAAGGGGACCAGGGGCTAAGCGTGACCTTGATCTCAGCTCTGTGGAGAGAATCATGGCCAGCAGAAAGGAAAAAAGAAAAGAGAGAGGAGGCAGTGTGAAAGACACGAAGATCAGCAGAGGGGAAGAACAAACAACTAGGTGACAAGAGAAAAGATGAGAAGGTAAGAGGGCAGCTTTGAACAAAAAAAAAAAACATACCAGGAAATACAGAACAAAAACAATGAAGATGACAAAAAACCAGACAAGGGCAGGACAGAAACAGCCTGAGGTAGAGCTGGACACCCTGGTGGGTAAGAGGCAAAGGAAGAGTCTGAGATTTCTCATTGGGAGCACAGAGGCCTGTAGGGAGGCAAAATTATGCAGTTTTATTAATGGTTCTAATTTAATGTGCAAGTCAGGACTGCACTTAAGTGTATGGCACCAGACCAAGCAAATCCTTATTGCTGATTTTTGAACAAAATTCCAGCCACATTCAGGTTGACCCACATCCCAACAATCACCTCAATGTCCTCACACCGAGACAAAAGCCCGCACAACCTGTGCTGAGCATGAACAGCAGGGCAAACTGAGTCAAAACCTCCATCTGGTCCAACTAACATACCGTTATGACCTGGCTGATGTCCCATTTCAAGCCAGACCCTGTGGCCCAACCACAACTAAACATCACAGACATGAGCCAACAGTGTGACTGAAGTACCACAGAGTTAAACCTACCCCTGTGTGTCTTGACTCTCTTACTGATCTTGTATCCACTCTGTCAGCTCCGCGCTGGACCACTCCAGGGAATGAACATCGCATGACATTTTCTGCATGCCAGTTACAGGAGACCTCCTAGATCTTTCTGTAGAGACAGAACAGAGCACAGTGGCAATGTGATACTGGAGGCACAACCACTTACTGCTTTACATTAGCCTGTGTACATGTGTTACTGCACAAGCTGTTATGGTAGGAAACAAGAAAAAGACCAAATTTGACAATATATGCTTTATTAGTTCTTGTTTAATCATATATCCTCAAAGTTTACCTTTTTTATATGTCTCAGTTTTAGATTAACAGCAGAAAGGGGAGTGTTTAGACCTGCCTCCTTCCATTCAAAAGACCCTTGTTCTTATACCACCTCCTGCTGTTGTACCCTTGAGCAAGTACTTTTCCTGAATCGCTCAACTGCATAAATGGGTAAATTACTGTAAGCAGCTTAACACTGTAAGTCACTCTGGAAACAAGGGTCAGCTAAATAAATACATGTAACACCACACAACTTAAATCTGAGAGTTTGGGACAGAATATAAACCTTCCCTGTTATCTGCCTTCTGCATCCTAGTCTCCTCTCTATCCAAGAACCAACTGCTAAATGCCATATGTTTTATTATGTATGTGAATTTATGTATCTGTTCTCACAAGAGCATGAAAGAATGGTGCACGAACAGCCAGGCTAGCAGCATGCTCATTCAACACTGGGGCGCAGACAATTCTGTGACCAAACATGAAAGAATCACTGACATTGTGATACATCTTCCACACCGTAGCATTCCACACTGTCTGCCATCATGCCTAAAGCCACTTCCCATGAATGAAACAGCTATTACCATTCACTACCCTGCTCTCAAACACACAGATGACACCTTTCATTCTGCACATTTTCTCCTTTGTCACTGACAGCCCCAGCACATACTGGGAAACAGTTTATGCAGTTGTACAGGGCCACCATGTAACTATACCTCTCTCAACATCCTGTTGCCAGACAACCAGAAACAAGTTTTTGGCAGCAGGATATGATCCTCAAAAGCCACCGTTCTATTAAACAGGAATCTCAGTATCAGTGGGCCACTACCTTCATGTATTAGTCCTATAACCATTTTGCTCTGTAGGCACCTTTACCCATGGCAACCTGTATATCTGTATAACATAACAACTGATAAGTATTTCAATTTAACAACACTGCTTATGAAGTAAACCCCTGGGTGAAATTTTCCTGAGCCTTGAACAAGAATCCTTCTTGTACAACATTTTAGCCCATACCCTAATGCAATTTGTAAAATACATTCATTTAGAAATCCCTGAAACATTTCATCCAAATGCTTGAAATCTAAAGCTCTACAGCATTATATTCCATACAGAACAGCTTACAGCATAACTGCATAATATAAATGAACAGGCTCCAGGTTTTGGTGGCATGGTCCTTTCATAGAGAGGAGTGTTCATTTGTTTTTGCATATCTTAGAACACTTCTTCCCCAATGAAATTCATGTGAAAAGCGCACAATAGCATTCTACTGACAGACAGCTTGGTTAATGTTAGCCAAAGGGAATTATATAGCGGTAGACTCTCTTGGAGCTAGTCCAGAAAACTTAAATGATGGAATTTTGCTAAAAAAATGTAAAGAATAGTGCCACAAATACTCATGTGAATGAGTGTTTACACTGCCCTCTGCAATATAAATTGTTCTGGTTTTATATTCATACAGTGTTCCAAAAGTGTGTTCTATTTGTAGGTAACTTAAAATTCAAATTTGTATCTGTTATGGCAGGCTATGTTCTATGAGTATCATGGTATTCAGACCCAAGCAGCAAAATAAAAACAGCCCATTACTATGCTACAAATCAGAAAACTATTCAGCTGCTATAGCGCCTTTAAATATTACATGGAAAAGAAAAGGCTGTTGTAGACATAAGACAAAAATTAATTCAGCAGTTAATGTCTCTCACTTTAAAAAGTAGTTACTAACTTTAGATGGCCACCAAGTAACTCAGTGACTCCAGTTGTTACAAGCAAAAATTGTATTTATACTATGGTGTACCAGCATCTACAATCAAGCCTCTCTAGTTGATTCAGATCGCTGGCTATGTCTGACATGCCAGAGTGATCCCATGTATCTCTCCTGTTTGTCTCTCTCCATTGGCTCCCAACAGCTGCTTGTATCAGGACTCTGGGTACAACCTAGAAGAACCTCAAAATGTCAGCATTCCTCTATCTGCAAGACTTGATCATTCCCTGCACTCCAACAAGACTGGTACACTATACCTTCTCTTCCCTTGAACTGCTGAAACCCTTTCACTATTCCAGAAAGATCTCTCTTTCCGACTCATTTCCTACCTGATTTTTGTGCCACAGTATGTTTCACAATCAGCATAAAGCAAAGAATCACAGCATAAAATCTTCAGACTCGCTTCACAATCAGAATCACTTCTACAGGCCGCAACCAGTGTACTGTGTCCTGGCAAAAAATGTGGAAAAACAGTGCTTCAACAATTTAATCTAAAGCACTGTGAAATGCACTCTTGTTCACTTTGAGTCATGTGCTGCTTTGGAGAAAAGTGTCTGCTAAATGAAAAAATGTCAATGAAAGTTAACTATATAGCCCAATTCCATGTTTACCATCCAGAATCATCCAGCTAAGCTACTGGTGGCCAACATGGATCCTTCCTGTAATACATTAATCTTTTACAATTCTGGTGATGTATTCTTCTCACAGAAGGCTCCATTCATATATTGTTTTGAAGCCAGCATGAACCACCTTCTTATAGTCCATTACAACCATCAAACCATGATGCAAATTCAAGCATAACTATTAAAATCACACAACAGATAGACTGGCTGACCAAAACTGTTTGTGAGAGTGGCAAATGACATGAAATGACTACATGAAGTAAAAAACAGATCCAGAGAACCAGAGTTATGGTGCATATATTGAAAACTCACTGTTTCAAGACAAGTGCAAGGTGATAACTATACTATAACTGGAATAAGAGCTGCAGAAAGTAAAGCTGTAAAGATGCTTTAAAAGGATCATTCAGAACATCTAACCCTAACCATGATACAGAAGTAGGTTCTCCTATTTGATAAATTCATGTAGAATGTGCCCTGTGGATTTTCTAGGCAAAGCCCTGAAGAAAAAGGCCCCACATATGTCCATAATACACAGAAAAACAAACTACCTTGTGCTGCAAAAACCTGTGTAGTCTTTAATAGGCCACAGCTAAGCAGGTTGCAGAAAACTGCAATGTAATGATATATTTCCATAATTTTTGCATATAACTTTTACCATCTTCTGTACCTTTGACCACCGTAGCTAGAATACTGCACTTCACTCCGCTGCAAGCCTCAAAAACTCTCTAGTGCCAAATGTCCCCTTCTCCAGTCTCACTTTAAACACCAGGACCAGGCCAGATGGATCAGAATTCCCCAAGAGGGAGAGAAAAACCTCCTCCCATGGCAGGCTTTGCACACAGTGCCAACTGACATACCAGTCCACCGCCGCACTCAAAAATGGTCAAGCAGTGTTCTTTTTATGTACACGTCACACTGCACAGGAACTATGCACAACACGTCAAGAAAACCTGTGGTTCATCCCTTAACATCCTAAGCTGTTGAACATTTTTGAAATAGAAAAGGGGAGCAAGCACGTGTTAGAAATGAAAACAGGAAAGTTACAGGGCAGAGTGGGGCAGAAATGTTGGAGGTCAGAGAAAGTGATAGAGAGCAAGACATATAAAGAAAGGAAGATGTACAGGAAAAATAAAGGAGGAACTGTAGAGGCAGATGGAAATAGAAAAAGATGGAAGGATAAATAGTTTGTGTATCCCCTGGAGAATGACTGTCCTGTTTTTGTGTGAGCAGAGCACAGCAAAAATCACATGTACACACACACACACACACACACACACACTCACACACACACACACTCATATGCAAAAATTGACTCTGAACACATTCCCCTGTCCTTCCCCACACTACAGGAGACAATCCAAGCAGACGGTGTGTGAAGACACCTGCAGATTCACATGTAGAGAGAGAGAGAGAGAGAGAGAGAGAGAGAGGAACACACACAAATGCACAGACTGAGCACTGAGCATCCACATGCAGGAGGAGCTTTGGCCTGGGGGAAACACGCATAAAAAACAGCCCAAAAAAAAGACAGAACAAGTGGCCCGAGGTAACCAAGGCACTAAGGGTTCTCCACCCAGCAGCTAAGGTGACCAGACATCAAATCCGCAACATGCACCACCAGCAAGGAGGATGGAGGAGTATGGGACTGAAACTGGATCTGAACCGATCAATAGTGTTCTCTCCACTGAGGGAGTGGACACCCATTCTCCAACAGCTGCAATGGCAGGGATATGAGTCAAAGAGCTCCATATGGATCCTCAGTAACACTTTTCCTGAAAGACCACCCTCTTTTACCCCAACTCACCTGAGGGGTGAGGTAAGGGCAATAAGTAAAGAAAACAGGGCATGGAATTCAACTGACAAACTACCATTTGATTACTAAATAAACCTGGCATACCATCAGCCGTTTAACAAAGTCAGTGAGCAAGCTACCAACCAGTTACCAAAACCACTCAGCATACCATTCAAGTCTAAAGAGCAGGTCAAATCTGAGCATGGAGGCCAAATGCTTTCAAGTGAAAATTCCTCCTGCTAGAGATTTGCAATTGGTGCCATGCTTGTCCTTCTCCCTATCCAATAAGTGCATTAGTAAACATGCCAGTCCAACATCCTGGTCCCAGAAGGTGGCTCAGCAGGCTCAGGTCGGACACCTCTCTGATGTCACTCCCACCAGAGGCCTGCTGTGCTATAGGCAGGCTGGGCCCTGAAGCGTGTCATAAACCACCGGATCACTAAAGGTCAATCATCGATTTCCCCCATGAAAGACCACCTGGCACACCTACATGTTGCGCACATATCCCCTTTCTCCTGCATGCTGTCATGTTCCTGCGAGAGAAGAAGAGGCTATGAGGGAGTTCAGAACATCTGAACTCATTAACTGTTAGTGAGAGGACAGATGTACGTAACAGGGAGCATCTACAGGGGATATCTGTTGTAGGCCAGAGGGACAGTCTGGGCCTACTCAGCCCCAGGGCACAAGGCAAACAGGAACTCAGTGAACTCACAGAACATACACCCTTATACTATAGTGGTGCAAGTGCACAAATCCTGACCCACATTAAAAAAACCCATTTCACTGTCATCCCCAAATTGTTAAAACCTTCATACCACGTTCTGGACCTCCACGTTGCTGTGAGATCCTGCATTCTGTCGACATCACCGTTTCAAGGCACCGAGAGCAAACATGAGAAAATCTGCTCAGTAAAACATTTACATCAAGCTAACTGTGATTCTTTGCTTTGACAACAAATGTGACCACTAGGCTCTGCATGTACCGCACCTGGTGACATCAACCCTGATGCTCAAGGACCAAAGAAATTCAGCCTGCAGCATTTAGCAATAGCAAAAGCACTACGCACAGACAGTCTTGAGAGCTGAGTGGGTCAGACACACCGCAGTGTTGCACAAGTGAGATACACAGCACACATAGCAATCAGGTGACCAGGTTTCTTTACATTCAGTGTTCCTTTCATTTAAATCGGCCTCATCGGGTTGCAAACACATAACCATAATGGTGCAGGTTTGACATGTTACAGTTTGTCAGATTAATTATGCTGAGATGGAGTAAGCCAGATGATCACTCTCCTCGAAGCATGAAACTCTTTCTACTGTATGGCAGTTACTGTTGACAGCACATTTCTGTATTCTCAGTATTGGCTGAAATATATCTTAATAACACAAGTATAAATACTGGCTTCTTCCTGCACTGTTACTGTAATCTCTATATAGGCAATATTTTCTGCAGTGTTCCTTGGAAACAATATCAAAAACGTTACATGTAGAGGTTGCCTTGGCTGCACTGCATGACTGTCCACAGCACATGTACACAATAAGAATCCTGCCCACCAAACCTGTATATCCTTCCTGTGTGTCTGTTCAGGCTGTACAACCTGCACTGTTTGCATGGTCTGCATATTCCATGTTGTTGGTGTCTACATTTTTCGCGGGTGGGGAATTAGACCAATCTATACAGTTTTAAAACTAAGTGGGAGAAATGCTATCTGCCTCTATGGGGCATTCAAGGCGCTGCCTTGAGCAAAACAACATGGGGGCAAATTAGAGATGAGGCAGAACTACACAAATACTGACTCTTGACTTGCTGCCAGACAATGTCAGACAGGACAGTAGACAAGCTGCTTAGCCTGGGCTTCTGAACAGTGGCAAGGTTAAAAGTGAGACTGCAAAACAGCAGTAATGTGAAAAGTAAGACTGGAGGACAGCAGTGCGGTGAAGGGTAAAACGACTCAACATGCAAAACCAGGACCAAGGTGAAGAATAAGATCTTATTCAGAATACCGCTCCACAAGTTGTGTTCACCCTACCAAAGTGCCCCCCCCCCATCTCTTTCTCCTGGATTCCTGCAGCGGCCCTTATGAAGTTCAATGCTCATGATATGCTACAACAGAGTCAAACAATCCTCATGCCAACTGCTACAAGACCTGACCAATTCCAATACACCCCTCTGAAGAGCACTATAGTCCTCCACCTCTGGCTGCCTGGTGGTGCCACTCACAAAGGGTCAAAAACTACAAGGATCATCGGTTTGCTCCAATGTGGTGAAAGACACTTCCAGTCTCCCTTAGAACTGCTGAATGCCTTTCAGCTTTAAGCAGGGTCTCAGAACCTATTTCAGAGCAACTTCTCTCCTAATCATGCATCACATCACATCACATCACATCATTGGTTACAATCATTTACGTATTTCCTATCTGGCTCAGTTCTACAGAAAGCTACTCCTGTAATATGAGCAGGCAAAAAATTTGCATGTCTGTATCTGTACCTTGGTTGCACATCGCTTGGGAGAAAAACATCTAATAAATGAATAAATGTAAATACAACTGCATGGCAGTAGCAAGGTAAAGGGTAAAACTGTAGGACACTGACTTCTGAACAAATACATTTTTATAGACAACTCAGAGCTCCATTTTTAGGACAGTCAAAAGTATTTGGGAGCCAATTTATATTTTGCTATCTTTTTTGTTGTAAAAATATTCCATGTTTATGAGCTATTTAAAAAATGTAGTAAGTAGTACTCAGCCCTAAAATAAAATACACCAGAAACAAACTGATACTCCTGCAGAAACGTATCTACAGTATGCAATAACAATATCTAGTCCAGATACATGTGCACCACAATTCGTGATCACAGAAATGTGATCGAACTTCACTTAGTGTTGTGAATTCAACACATGCAGGGCTGTCATATGTCTTAAGACACATCCATGCCGTTCTTTTTTCATCAGCAACATTTGTGAAGTAAATTTGGCGAATGGCAGTTGTTCCTGGGCAATCATGTACTGAATTTTATTTTAGGTTTTCTCAATTCTTTCTCATGTTTTTTCACAGTCGTGAGTCACGGGGGGCTGAAGGGTCTTTTCCGGCGACACGCTTCTCAAATCACATAGTCACAAGCATCTTTATGTTTTCAACTCTTGCAGTGTTTTTCAACGCTTCTCTTCTGAACTGATTTGTACATTTGACAAAGACTACATATTTTTGTACATTTGACAGCTACTTCCAGTGTGACTTTAGAGCACAAGTCACAATACACTGGCTGCATCTGTCATACCTCAGCCAGGGAAATTCCTGAAGCCACCATGTTCTGAATTGGCGTTCAGGTCATTAAGGGATGAAATTGTGAGACAGCTGTGGCAGTACAAGCTCATCCGTGTCCTCCTCTGGGTCACTTGTGCTAACTGACTGCAAGTCCAGCGCCAATGATCCAGGATCGAAATCCCAACATAGGGGGACACTGCTGAAAGAAGTCTGAAATTTCTTGCTTTGCTACTGTTCGTGTATTGTAAAGCAAGCAGGTTTAAGAAAAAAGAACCTTTGCTATTTTATATCATCATAACTAAACACTATTTGTGAAACCCAAATCAAAATGATGCTTCATACCACATTAATATTGAAAGATGGCACTGTACAGCAAACAGCAAACGAACAAGAAAAGACCCACAATTACTTTATAACCTCACGCTAATAGGAAAGTAATAGGCGTACATTTGGTCAGTTGCCACAGGATGACTATGATCATTTTCCGGTTTTCATTTCTGGTTGCATTTGCGACATTTTAGTAGCTGCCTGGATCCCAGTACCTGAAGAAAATGCAACTAAAATACACTGGGAAATGTTTTTATCTTTGAAAATCCATAACTTGAAAGTTTGTAACACAATGACCCAGTGTAATTAATTGCAACTTACAAAGTGGACAACTGTATTTCCATCCTTAAAGCCTCTAATTTAATCTCTTGTGAAAGAATACAATCCAACATGCAGCATTTTGAATATGCACCACCAAAGTGGCTTTGACAACCAATTAAAATGGAAGGAGCTGCTTTTTGTGCACGCTTGTTGAAAAAGATAAGAAATTCATTTTGCACCACGGAGTCCTGGATTTCTCATTTTAGCTGGGCTTTTAACTACCTCTAACTCAACAAATTACCCGCTCAGCTGGACCTATTACATAAGTTTCTCCCAGGTCAAAAGGCCGTTGCCAACTTATCAGGTAAAACAGGAAGGTGCCCGACTTCCGGTACAGAAACGTTCCTGACTCAGTAACAAACTGTAATCACAACCAGAATGACTGAAAGTGGTCAAAGAGAGGACAACAGGTACAATATTCATGTTAAGAGTTAGAATTATATATTTCAACCCACTGAACTAAAGCTGCTTTCCAAGCAATTTAGGCAACTTTATTTATTTGTTTAGCAGACACAATATTTTATGATGCCATTATTTTATAATTTGGATTAAATGTGTTTTTAGGGGCATGATAACAAATTTATTTAGGGAATGAAACCTGCAACCCTTTGCTCAAATTTGATCCATTAATGTTGCTCAAAATATAGATCAGACTGCATTTCCATCTTGTTTTCCAGAACTGCTCAATACTATCATTAATGGGTTCATTATTATCTTCCTGTAGGGCACTGCTATTTAACTTACATTCCTGGAGGACTGAGGAAAGCAAGGTTTTTAACTCTCCCTCTCCCCATATAATAAAACTTTAAAGTAATGCAAGTGAGGTCCAGAAATTTCAGTGGTATAAAATGTGGGACTGCATGTTTGTGAGGTTAATGAAAAACAATACTTTTTGGCCAATGCTGAAATAATGTTTCCGTTTATAATACGTAAAATGGACTGATTATCAACAACAAAATGAGCATGTGACAAACATAATATTGTAATGACCTGCTTTGACCGTGCTGTTGGTAGTATTACGAAAGAAGGACTCAAGAGACTGGACTGTGGGAATGCAAGCTCTATTTCCCAACGGCATGTTTAAGTATTGGGACTCAAAGAGCACAACACATACACTCAAACGCTTTTGAACACAGTGCATACATGGTGGGTCAACAACTCTTCTATTACTCCCCACAATAGTTAGACCCATTTGTTTACAAACATGCAACTGCAGTGCATTATCGGATGGCTCTCTCTGCCACCACTACAATATATAGTAGGTTAATAATACTAATAAACTAATATCCATCCATCTATGCATTATGGTTAACCCTTTTAATTCTGAGCAGGATCTCGGCAGTCTGAATCTTGGAACCAGAGGGATCTAGCCCGTGAAACAACTCCTGGATGGGATGCTAGGCCACCGCAGTAATAGATTAATAATATTAGCAACATTGATAGAAACTTTACCATCTTATCATTTCCTAAAGATCACAGAAACACAAAAAGCACAAAAGTAAAGAGAGCGAAACTTATGTGGTACAAAATTAAACATACACAGATGATGAGTCAGTTCCTAACCCCACCCCTACCAAGAGATTGGGAGCCCTTTACGTCATATCCAAATTCGTGTTATCGCAGGGCTCATTATTTTGGCATTTTACTGTATATTCAACCATGACCATAGTTGAAGCAAGTGATTCCTGACTGACAGGAGTAAAAAAGCGTGCATTTGACTCTTTCAGGGCAAACCTAAGCACTTCCTAAATAAGGTGTGTAGAAAGAGGAAAGCCTGATGTGGAGTGTCTGTACCAAGTTTAGGAGCCTGGCTTTATATCATTAACTGGGAAGCTGCTCTATCAGCTTATCAACTGTTGCCCTAAAACGCTGCATCCCAACAAGCAAAGGAGAAGCTGTTCTCCCTAACCACAGTCCTACAAAAACGTGCACACTGGTCAGGCAGCAGGGACCTGCAGCAAAGCATAGCTCCTAGGAAACATATGGTCTATCAAAAGAGGACAGCCCAGATGGGCCTATTCAGATCAGTTCAGGCTAGATTTCCTGAAAGAGTGCCTCGGGTTCACAGCAGCAGAACCTGTGGATCAAGTTAAGAACCAGGCCTGCTGTTTCCCTTCTGACCCCTCTGTACTAAGGCTCTCTGTATTCACCCTGACCACATACATGTTCAAAATCAACCAAAATATCTACCATCTAACCAGTTACATTTTATCATGCATATCTTTTTAGAATACCTGAAGTATACTTAATCTTACATGAGGTCAAATACAGGGTGATTCAAAATGAATTGAACATTATCTAACTTCCTGAGGTGGAAATGTGTACAGCTTTCAAGCACCAAAATCTGGGTAACACTACAAATTGGTTTAGACTACACAATCACATGAAAAATAAATTTATTAAAGTGTTAAATTCTTTCTGAATCACCCAGTGATTAGTGTATATTTGCACTAAAATATTTCTATATTATTCTTTGTCTACTACTCTTGATGATACTACTTGGAATAATTCAAAACAACAAATGAACATGAATACTAAGATAGAATAAGCTAACACCATTAGGGACACACTACGAGTCACGACGAAGGGAAAGGTGTTACTATGGTACCATCATAACAGTTCATCACAACTGCAAGACATCACAATAAGGCTGGCAGAGGGGAAACAGAAAAAGAACAGTTTTCCAACCCAAAAAAGGTGGCCTGGCAGCTACATCTGTTTATAACTACTCTGCTTTTTGAACAAGGCAACCACAGTGCTTGTGGGTCAATCACCGAGTTACCTGGTCAAAGCCCAGAGTATATTTTTTAAGGAAAAAGTGGTTGCTACACATCAAAGTTTATTGCACATTATCTGGCCAATTTACACAACCCATAATTTTCATCAGTGCTGAAACCCAACCATGTGACCATCCTGTGATGACATTCCATTATTGTGGGTTTTACCAAAACAAGAAAAATGTCTCAGAAAACAAAAGAACTCTTGTTCAGAAAACTTCACAGTATCGATAAGTAAGCGATTATTGTGGTGCACAGTTAGGTGGGTGAGCAAAATCCACCCAGAAAAGGGGAATGGGGAAATGAGCATGCTATTTCCTCAGCACCACACAGCAAGGCACACCCCGTCACTGTTCTTCTTCCCTACAGGATGCAAGGTTTTGCTCCAGGAACATCATTTCTACTCATATGTCATCCAGTCAGGCTTTGGTGGACATAGCTAAGAGGAATGTGCCTGACTCGGTGTCACACTTTTTATAGCAGCCCTAGAGTGTTTCCCAGTCTCTGTATTTAGAATCAGTTTCTACCAATGTCAACACAGAACAATTTGCTCAACTGGCCTACAACCAAAGTCAAAGATAAGATTATAACACACTTCATTCAAAAATGTCAGGCTGATGTAGTTCATTTATTATTTGACTGAATGGAATTTTGCCAGCATCTTCACCCACCCTACAGCTCCAGCCTCACTATCAAAAGTTACATAACAGCATCTGCTGAATTAACTCCCTACTCCAGTCTGTACAGATTCTTCTCCATGTGTGGTCTCTCCCAAAGGGCCATGGCCCATACTCCTTCCAGTAATATCCCTCCTCCCATCTCACCACTCAAGGAGCTACACCCCATATGCAGAAGAAGCCAAGAGTTTCTTTAGCCTGAAGCCAGTCAGTGCTTCACTGCTTCAGTCCCTCTTCCAGTCACTACAGAAGTCTGTTGTGTCAATATAAAAATCTGCTTTCTGGAGTTTTACTGTACTTGAACATTGTCATGACAGAGTGACCTTTCTGCATGTTGCTCCAAGTGTCAGCGGTGCACAGAGAGCCAGAAATACCCACATTTACCCACTAGAATGTAAATTGGACCTGGAGTAAACCCAGTTTTCTGTTCCTAGACAAAAATTCTGGTGTTTAAATATAGTTTGCTGGATAACTTTAAACAGCGTACTTCTAACCGCTGTCTTTAGTGTTATATGTTCAGCAGGCTTGGTCCCAGGGAGAAATGCAAGCTGTGGTCACAAAAGTCACAGGAATGCCACAATCCTGAAGGCGTACAGTGCTTCTGAGTGAATTTGCCATTAGCCTGAAGCAAAATGCACTCTGATGGTCCTCCTGTGTGAAAGTAAGCTTGCTGAGCATTTTAGAGTAAACAAAGAACATCACAAGAACCATCTGACAACCAACTATCCTACAAGTTAAACTCTTGTTTCCTCCAACAGCTTCTGTTGGATAGAACTCATGCATGAACAGTTCCAGAAGCTGCAACCAAAACAAGGGTTTGGCTGCACTCCACACAGATAGGCATCTCTTAATTTTTAAACCTTATGTCAGCAGCAAGCACCTGAAAGAACATTAGGCTTTACCAAGCACCTTCATACCTGGACTGTAAGAGAGGTGAAGAACAAGCAAAAACCTGTGCACTGCTGTAGAACATGTTATACCCAGATGACACAGCAACAGGTGGAGAAGGTTATGGATATGGCCTAGTAACCTCCAGGCACCCTATGGTTACATCCTTGAAGAAGGTAATTCCTGCAAACAGCTCCAATAATACACAGCATGCTAGCATACTAAATAGAGAGAGCTGGAATAGCTCACTTTGTATAACAATGTCAGATAAGCAACAACTAATAAAAATAAAACAACAACAGCAGCAGCAGCAAACAGTAGCAACAACACCAATAATAAAAATAATTGCCCTTTGTCCTTCAGTGACCTTTTGAGCAGGTTTGTGGTCCCTCTGTGTGTCACACATCCATACCCTGCTTCCTTCGAGGGCTGGTCCACTGCTGCCTTCAGCTGCAGCTTAACAATGGAGGGATATCAAGTGCGGCGAGCACCGAGACAAGAGCACAAAGTGCTGCAGACTTGAATTTCTGATCACAGGCATCTCTTCAAACAGCTCATGCAGGGGTCCTACCACCCGCACACAATCTGTTCACAACACAGAACGAACATGAGTGCCAGCACATGTGGTTTTGTGATTGTGTGTCTGTAAAGGCAACATTTCTACACTTGTGTTTATGCTTTTGTGTAAGAACGTGCATATATGTATTCGCCAGTGTTTTTTACACATATTTGTGTGAGTTTTTATATGCCTCGACTATGAAAGTTTCTGAATGAAGTAAATATATGAGTTTAACTTGCAACATTTGTCTGAGAAAGGGTGTGTGTAATTGCCCTATTTTTGTCAATGTGTGGTTAGATGCATAAATGCATATGGAGTCTTCTATATGTTCTGCAGGCTGTGTATGTAGCTGGGGCTTTAACCTGACCACAGTTCTTTTTTTATCAGGGATGTAACAGCCCATAATTTTCCCATGAGTTTCTCTGAACACCATAATGACAACACCAGGGACTGGAGAAGGTGGCATTTGCCACACTGCCATCATCTTGGGGATTGGCTAGTTGGAAGTGTAGAGCTGGGATTCAGGTGGAAGTGCAGGTAAAGAGACTAACAGCACAATACCAACCCTACTAGGACTGAACCCATAGGGCCTCACTTACAGTCTCCGTCCACATAATCGACACATTCACATCACTGGCACACTAAAGACAACCCATTTACAGTATCACATCATTCTGGACTAAAACAGTAGGCATTACTCCCTTGTCCCTCTGCCCACATACATGTTTTTCCCTATATTTAGAGGGATATCACACTGACTCAATTTAACAGCTTATGCAGGGCACATCCCCCACCACAACAGGCTACATGTATAGCTACGTGACAAGTGGTTTAGCTGCCTTCACTCACTAATTTTTTTATTTTTTTAACCACTTGTTCTGACCGTGACCCTGGAACAACTAGGTAACAGACCAGGAGGGTTACACTCAGGTCAGGATGCTAGCCCATCACAGGAAAGTCACACCTTACATATTTACTAACACATAAACTACAGGCAATTTAGAGTCTCCAACTGACCTGAATTGTACATCTTTAGATTGGAGCATCTAGAACAAACTCTGGGAGAACATGCAAGCTCAAGACAAACTAAGTCAGCTTTCAACCTATGCCCAAAAACCCAGATGCTATAACACAACAGTGCTACCTGCTGTGGCTACTGTGCCACCCTCTATTGCTCCAATTATTTACAAAATAACCCACATGAAATAACTCTCAACTTAAAAGTATATACACACATGCCCAAAAGTATTGGCATCCTTACATTTTATTTAAGTAATGCACTTTTGCCATCCACACATACATTTCTTTGCTTTGCAGTGGAACAAAGTAAAAAAGCTATAAAAAGAACCGAATTCCTCCATATTCAACAAAGACATTCTAAAATGGCCTGGACAATATTACTGGTACCATTTAGAATTTAAAAGAAATAACTGTATTGCAGTGATACTTCAAGTAGACTATTCTCCTTTAATTAGCACCACAGATGCCTTCAATATTATACTCGCTCATTGTTTTGTGTCACTGTGTAGCCCAACAAACTTGGAAAAGAGAAGCAAAAGCAGAGAGTTCTCTGAGGAGGTTAGAAAGAAGGTAATAGCCAAACGTTGTCAATGTAAAATCAACAAGAATATCTCCAAAGTGCTGGATGTTCTTGTGACCACTGCTGCCAATATTATTGAAAAGTTTAAGGCCCATGGGACTGCAGGCAACATCCCTGGATATGGCCAAAAGAGGAAAATTGACCTAAGACTAAAGAGAAAAAATGTTCAAATAGTGGAGAAAGAACCAAGAAAAACATTAAAACAGATCCAAGCTGACTTTCAAGCAACAGTTTCAAGTCACACCATCCGTCGCTGTTTGAATGAAAATGGAGAAGACCCAGGAAGACCAAGAAACACAAAAAAACCCAACAGGAGTTTGCCAAAATGCAAAGCCTCTGTTCTTCTGAGAAAATGTCCTTTGGACAGACAAAACAAAATTAAAACTTTTAGGTAAATCACACTAACTCTATGGTCACAGAAAATAAAATTAAGTTTTTCAAAGAAGAACACCATCTGTACTGTGAAACACAGCAGAGGCTCAGTGATGTTTTGGGGATGCTTTGCAGCATCTGGCACTGGGGCCTTGAATCTGTGCAGGGCACAATGAAATCAGAAGACTATCAAGGCATTTTCGAGTGAAAGGTACAGCTCAGTATCAGAATGCTGTGCCTCAGTCGCAGGTTTTGGATCCTCCAGCAGGATAAGGACCCAAAACATACCTCAAAAAGCACCCAGAATGGATGAGAACAAAACACTGGACCATTCTGAAGCGGCCTGCTGTGAGTCCTGATTTGAATCCCACAGAAAACCTGTGGAAAGAGCTGAAAGTTCACAGTCAGGAGAAGGAATCCATTAGAGCCTTAGAGAAGTTTGTCCAAGAAAAGTGGACCAAACTACCACTTGAGAAGTGCCATTTTCATTTGTTTAGTTATTTAAAACAATATGTAAGTAAGTTTCTGTTCTAAAAAATGTGAAATAAAGAATGGTGCATACAAAGTACTTTTATCAGTTTCAACTTATTTCACACAGAAAATAGTGAGTTTTTTTGGAAGAAGTGGAAGGGTGCCAATATTTTCAGCCACATTTGCAGTTTGATCAGCAACTACACTTTGATGACACCATAAGAACTTTATCAACAAACAAGGACTTATGCACAAAGTATCTAAGCTCCAGTTGTAATGTTTCTGAATTTAAACAGTCACACTGTTTCCTTGTTCTTACACTTGTATCTTTAAAAAATTCCTTTTTGTGGTCTCCCTTTTGATCTTATCGGTCACTGATGGATGGCTAGTAGTGACAGTATAATGACTGACTGTGGGCAGAGCTTACAACAGCTGTCAATCAGCCTAGATCTTTGGCCAGTTATAATTCCCTTCCACATGGCCAAAGTGGTTTAGAAGCTTCTACATTACGCTGTAACACACTTCTGAGCATCCTGGCTGGGAATGTGTGATGTCTTTTACATCAGAACTGTTATTATTTGGTTTGCACCACAGCTGGAATTGCTAAATTAAAACCACAAAATCCAAAATGATGATAAAAAAAAACATTTGGATACAAAAAGCTAAAATAAATGATTACTAACTCACAGCAGTGGAATTTAAAACCATATTTCAGTTGTTAACAATGAGTTTTTTAAAGCTGACTAACTTTAGAATTTTGTTTTGTGGGAACGCAACCACAGTCCAACAAAGACTACTGTTCAGGGTTTACTGAAATGGAGTACAGGCTATTGCGCACACACATGTGCACACTGCGACCACACTGCAACCCATTCATTACAACAACTGCTTTGGGGTCCCTCTGTAGAAGGAAATGAAAACACTGTAGGGGCTGGAAGGTTCCCATTTCATAGTGTAGTGAGTCAAAGTGAAAGGTCTGTCCAGCAGCTTGAGCGTTAGAGAAATGTGATGGTGCTGCTGCCGTATTGTCAGGCTGGTACTGCCAGTGCAGATAAGGGAGGAAATGTGGCTTCAGCAGCAGACAAACAGAGTAATGGCACCAATCAGTGTCACAAGCACTGCAACACGATTCCTACCACGGGAAGACAGCCACGCCCTCCCAGGTCAAACTTCAGGAACATGCATTGCAGACGAAGCATCTAAAAGGTGGTCAACCAACATAGTGACGTGCAAAAGCTGTTGGACAAGGATGAGAACAGCAGGCAGGAGGAGAGACGTTAAAGAGACAGAGGGAGCAAGAAAATGAACCAGCAGGAATGGAGGGTAGCAACAGTGCTGACACCTGTTTGACAAAGATGAAACAGTCATGCCAAGACAGGGTTTCATATGTTTGCAACACGTTGCTTGGGTTGGACAGCAAAACAGTTACATGGGGTTAAAAGGTGTATTTGTACTGCACCATAAGGACACATTTAGGAAAGCAAGGTCATATAGAGGTAATAATCCAGTGCTGCTAATGCGGTAAGACGAAACCAGAAACAGACAAAAATACATATCGGTTTTAAGTGCTTTTATATACACTCAACAGCGACTTTATTGAATGTACAGATTTGGTGGTGGAGGAATAAGGGTGTGTGAATGTTTTTTCGGCACATGTGAGGTATTTTCGTACGAACCGAGCATCCTTTGATGAGCCAAAATGCCACAACACTGCTGTTTTCCAGATGCATCCCTTCACGCCTTCTAGACCATCTAAAATTGATACTTCCAGCAGGATATTGTGTCATATCAAAAGGTGCAAAGCACATGTTATCTCCGGATGGTTCCACAAACATAACAGTTCCTTTACTTAACTCTAAAGCCATCTTTGGGATGAGGTGGAATGCACTGTAGCAGAATGAATGTGCTGCCAAAAAATTAGCAGAAACTATGCAAAGCTGTCAAGTCAGCATGGACCAAGAACCCTGTGGAATGCATCCAAGTACCTTGGTTCAGAATAACAGCTTTTCTGAAGGTAAAAGAGGGTCCCAGCCTGTACTAGCAAGTTGTAGCTAATAAATTGCCCAAAGGTGTCCATGTATGATTGTTATAGTCAATCTTCAGTGCAAAGGGCAGTTGATGGCTTATTGCAGCAGCAGTTTTATCAAAACTTTTAATATAGAGGTTAAGTGTCTTTTGGGCCAATTCAAATCAAGTACCTTGCTGAAGGCTTCAGGAAGTCCCCACTGGAGACCTGAGCATTAACTGTCATTCACAGTTCCATCTAGTCCTGGCATCCAGGAGGATGTTGTCCCTTTTAATTCCTAGACTGTGAGGTCTGAAACGCACGCCTGAAAGTCGGGGGAGGAGAGCACAGAAAAGGGGGGAAACAGCTGAGTGCCAGACGAGCAAATGCATGTTCCCAAATGTGAGATCCCCATGGAGATGCAGCAGACTACAGGCCCAGTGGCATGAGTCAAGACCCCTCTTGGCAGATGTCTGTCATGTCTCCGTCTCCCCTCTGCCCATTCCCTACGCAATGCACACGACTGCATACAGTTCACAGTCCACCCTATCAGACTGAAAGGGGTTCACATCCCACAGGGTATCAGTGAAGATAAACTGGTGGCTACTGTTCATTTGCATGCTCAGCCCTGAATGAATGGTGAGCCTTTCTCTTCAAAGAGGCAGCACAATCAGGGGAAGGTCTGGTTAGGATAACAGCAGCAGACACCCCCCCAAACCCCCACCCATATCTCAAGGCCAACAAAAATGACTGGGACAGGAATGATGGATGCATGGCAAGGGTGCCACCAATCAATTTGAGTCCATGGGCAAAAGAGGACTCTCAGCATTGCTGTGGAGCAAGCCAGTGAACGATGGAAAACAATGGGTCCCTTAGCTTTGCATTTCCTAACACTTCAGTGTGCTTCCCTACCCCAATGCCAGTATTCCCTGAAGGGAGACAGGAGTAGTGACAAAAGCCTCCCCCAGATGGATGGGGAAGCAGCCACCAGCCAAGACTCTGATTAGCTCTGTGTGTCACTGTATCGTTTCCCGTCTGCCTTTTTCTCTCCCCCTCTCTCACTCTGCTGAGTCCTGAGGAGACATCACGTTGTACTGCTGAAAAACTCGTGCCATATCATCACTGCTGACATCTGATGCATTTAAAATGGGCCCTTCGCCAGCTATCTTCAAAGCAAAGTGCCCACACAGGAGGGCTCACCGGGGGGCTCTGGTTACACACGGCCTCTGGTTTCACTGAATATTGTGTCAACTGACAGCAGGCAAACTCTCCTGTCCAGGCCAAAGAACAAGGGGCTGTGGAGGTACAGCTCCTGTTTTAGGGCTTCCTGGCAGGAAACTGATTTACTTCATGCCACACACACTGACATCCACTGACATCCGCGACAGGCGATGACAGGGACTGCTCTGGGAAGACACTGCCCTTTAAGCCAACAACAACAGACAACAGTAGGCAGCAACAAAGTGGCTAAAGCTCAGGGTTCATTATGTCACTGTTATATCCTTAAGAAGGGTACTCAGTCGGAATGGTTCCAATAATACAGCAAGCTGTAAAAAAGGACAATACTTAATTAGCTTGGTTTAAAATGTTTCCCCAACATATATTAATTGTTTTAATCAATTTCAACTTCCCTCTAAAAAAACACCGACCAATTCTCCCAAATGTCATTAAAATGTAAAAATGCCCATATAACTATCAAACCAGCACTCATTCTCATTCACTCTCCTCCTTATACAACAAAGGGCATCTAGCAATAACATTTTGTGTAAAAAAAAAATGCAGACAACCATTTAAAATAACAAACAATGCAATTCACTATAATGAAATGTTAAATATTCTTTTAACTCAGTAAACGTATTGCAGGATTTGAACATAGGCATAGGCGAGTTAAACTTTATTGCAGACCAGATGCTATGGGTACCCAGCTGGGACAATATGAGCAAGACACATAATCTGTCACGTTTCAAAATAACAATACATTACAGATGGGGAGTTTTTAATTACACAGTTCAGCTAGAAAACATTGTAAGAAGCATTCAAAAAGTAAAGGGAATTTTTTTTATGAATAAGATTTTCATCTATATTACCACCAAACATGTTTTGCAAGAATACTATTTTGAAATGTCTGTGATTCATTTTTGTTTTATAGTCCTGCTGCAGAAAATGTCGTGGATGCTTCTTTACATCTTGTAACATTGAATAATACAACTCTGGTATTGCATTAAACATATTACATCCTGCATGTATTTAAAAATATATACTTTTATATATTATAAAATTATAATACTATACTTTTAGATTTTTTTGCATTAAAAAAAAATTTTTTCAAGGCAAGGTTGGTTACATGGTCAGCCTGAAAAATGTTACATTGGGACCTCAGAACTTAAACTGAATTTTTGATATAAAAATGCAAGAGACAATCGATCAAAAGGAAGTACATTTTTGGGGGATGTATACTGGGGAATAGGTGCAACAGGGTCATAGGTTACATACAGGTTAAAGCTGCTGTGTTGCACTTGAAGGATCTAGGTTTGAATGACACCTCCTGCTATAGTACTCTTGATCATGGTACTTCTTCTTAATTGTTCCAACAAAAATTTAAGAGAAGTGTCAGCTAAGTAAATATTATTATTATTATTATTATTATTATTATTATTATTATTATTAATAATAAAGACAAGGAAGAATAAGTGTTGAAGCAAAACTCTTGAACAAAGAGTGCTCAGACCTCAAGGTTCAGCCATAACCACACAAAGGTCAGGTTCTCATGTCAGCTGTGGTTTCATTTTCACACCCCTTTCACAAGCCTTTAAAAGCACAGGGAAAGCACACATTACATGCGTTACATGACAGGACCTCACCCAGGCATTCACTCCCTTTTATGTTTTATACATATTATCATGTTTTCCAGGAACGTAAGTCCCGTCATCACTGGTTTTGTATGAGAATGGCCCCAAGTCAAAGAGTTTGTTGTGAACACAAATGGTGATCCTGCCCGGCTTGGGCAGCTGAGCCCAGACAAGACCACCACGGGTCTCCTACATGGCAAACCATGTAGCATTCTCTTGGTTCCACATGGATCTGCTTGCTACCTGCACCCACAGTAACACAGCAGTACCATGTTTCACTACGATGCCTTATCTCATGCAGAGCAAAAGAGGCCTGCTACTGCTCATCACCTGAGCTACTAACACTATCAAATAACAAGGCCGGAAGCTGCTTTCCAGAAACTACTGCACATTTCTCAATGAATGTTGTTCTAGTTTATTTCAAGAAGGTAGTCCTGAGGCCTCAGAGGCATGTCACATATGACACATTGCCTGGTGTCATTTTATTATTTTGTGTCAGATGGTCTTGGGCATATATCGATAGATCTGACTGAGACTGCGACTCAAAACAATTCCCAACATTATGCAACTTATTCCGAACTTTGACTGACTCCTAATTTGCAATTTTTAAATTCCAGTTTTCAAGGCCTGTCTATGTTGCATCAGACTCCTTACATGCTACCCTCAGATCCAGAATCCCAGGCCTCCAGTAGAAGCCTGGTTCTGACAGGCACCCCACTGTTTCTTGGTCTCAGACAAAGTCGTGGTCAGAGCCATCGGCTGTCTGCCAGTTTCAAATGTATTTTAGAGAAGTGCTTGCACTGTAGACCCCCACTCCTGCAGACACTACTCTGTTTAAGAGTAGTATGAAAAACCCAAAACTAGTCTTTCAGTGCCAGATCATATCCATAAAAATGTGTCACTGAGATATATTACACAACCAATAAAATGAATCTAAAAGAAGAGTAGGTGAATAATCAAAACACTCCCATTTTACAGTGATTTAGAAGCATGTTCATATTTGGAGAAAGTTATGGTGCAGTCTCTTCTTGGCCTCATACTGCGCTTTTGCCGCTTGCATCAGCCGGCATCATGCGAAGCCAGTCGTTCTGGGGGAAACAGGCTCTGCGCGTGTGCCACTTTGTGCTGATTCGATAAGAAGTAATTGCGTTACCTCTTTTCCCCTTACTTCTTTTCTCCCTCTGGAGAGCTTCGCTGCATTACCTTCGCTCCAGAGAGGGCTAGCCTGTTCTTGCTGCCAGCTCTGAATGGTCCACACGTCAATGCCCCAGCCAGAGAAAGGGACCCAGTGAGACTGGACATTAACCAACACAAAAAAGTGCCACATTTATCACATTTGGCAGAGAGGAGAACATGGTTTTAGCTGAGTGAGGTGGTGGGGGCTTCCACAAGTTCCTCCTCTGCCTGCACTTTGGAGACCACATTTCCGCTAAAGTCACACAACTGAGAGGATTTGAGCTCAGTTCCTGCCATAATCAGTGCATTTATTTCACCCAGTTTGGAAAAGAAAAAAAAAACAGCACAAGAATATCTTCAGTACCAGCACAGGCTGACAGAAAAAGTCATAAAAATAGTGCTGCTTCAGAGGTAAATGTAATTCTTGGAAGTCATTTTCAATATGCAACAATATTTTCTGAGCTCTTTTCTTCTAGTGTCACTGAGAATCACAGCAGTCGCTACACCACATCTTCCAGTTGCTTAGTACAGTAATGGATGGTTTACCTGGAAGCAACCAGACAGCTTCAGGAATTAGATTTTTTAATGTTTTACTGGAAATTCATTCTAGCCTAGTGCTGCTCATAAGTGCCACTGTTATGCAGTCTGTGTCAAGCACACCTGCACAGTGTATATCTGGACAGAGAGCAGGCTCCAGTGGGAACCTGGGCACAGTCTGAGTAGAACACATCTGGCACAATCTAGTCTGCATGCTGAGCATATGGGCACAGTGTGCACAGTGCGTAACTGTAAACCATGTGGTTGAATCAGGCTGACAGCTGCCATGCAGACAGACCCAACACAATCGAACACGATCAAGGGTACACTGACCTCTTCGGCAGGGCCACACATCCCGTTTGCCAGTGAAATGACAAACGCCACTGTTAATAATTAAACTAACCCAGCTCATAGTAATGTACAGCAGGAGTGACACCTCCAGGAACATGAAGAAATAAAGGAAATCCCCAAAGCGCACAGCCACTCGTTTCGGTATTAGTGGCTGAAGCCCCTCGTGCAAACTGTCTGAGATATTACAGCCAAACTCACAGCAAAATGATCATATCTCTGTGCAACATCAATCCTCTGCGTAACATAGGATTGAACCCACGTCATTGGTAACCGCAACCAGTACAGTTTTTAGCACAAGACAGAACTGACTCAGTCCTCATCTGTGACAGATAGGGGGTCGCCATCCCTGTCCACGGAGACAGCGGTTCTCATAGCAAACTCACAACATTCCAGCAAACCCAGCCACAATCAGATAACCATGACCAACCAAAATGCGATCATACACACAAGTAACATAAATAACTAGAGTAAGAATTCAGGAAAATGAAGGTCCCATACTGACACTGCTGCAGCGCTGGCCACTTTGAGGCCTATGACAGAGCAGAGCTATAACTGCTGACCAAAAGGTCTGCCAGTTCAAGTTTTACGAGGAACTCCACTGTTACAGCTCTGAGTGGAAAAATGAAACTTTTTTGGGTAGAATATAAAAATGGATAACAGTGCATTCTGTGCACACAGAATTAGGAAATGCGTATACTGTTCCATAAAATATATTCAATTCTATTAAATCACCACTATTAAAGAGTGCATGACTGATCCCAAATGCAGAATAAACACAATATGTACCGCAGTGAGCAAAAGACACCAGTACTGCCTGTCAGTGTAATATTGCTTGTTCTGAACCCCAGTTCAAAACCCATCTTACAGTTCTTCACTCTACAGTGGTAACCTGACAAGTACCACACTTTGTACTCTGTGTGTTTTCACTTGGCAGACATGTAATAAAGTGTGTCTCACATTAAAAGTGGATCAGAAACACATGTATGTTCTTCAAGTTTGTCTGGAGACTGTTTTAAAGAAATCATTATTGACATTTAAGGGAAAACAGCTTGGATCCATTTCTGCTTTAAATTACTCAGAATTACAGTACTGTAATACAAACGGTATGAAACCAGAGCACCTGGAGGAAACCCTCATGAGCACAACTTTCTTTACATCATACATGATTAACTGATGACCCCCCCCCCCACCACCACCACCACCATCACCACCGGTGCCACACCTAAATGTGGCTAATAAATTTAGCCTTTATGTACACTGACATTTTAAACTGCTGGGCAGATTCTCCTTAGATGCCCTTTGCGTCAGGCAGAGTGGCGAGTTACAGTCAAACACCACGGTTATGCGCTGTAAACAGTACTGTGAAACACCATTGGACTGTAAAATGTACGCCGTGACGACACCGTGCAGTACCGTACACCAGAAAACCACAGCTCTACACTGTACAGACACACACTCCACAGTACTGCACACTGTACATCGAAACACCATGGTACTGTACACTGTACATTGTACATAGACAAACTATCCAAGGTACTGAACTGTACTATACTGTACACTGTACAGTGAAACTCTATGGCACTGTATACTGCACACTGTACTCAGACACGGCGCAACACTGCACGCTGTACATGGTACTGTACTGTACTGTAATGCACTGTATAGTAAAACACCATGGTACTGTACACTACTGAGAAACACCACTGTATAGTACACGACACAGCCACCGGGTTACGAGCACGCAGTCATTTCAAGCCACTTGGCACTTTAATGCATCACACTGATGCTCTGACAAGGTGACACATGGAGCGGTTCGCTGCCTTCCCGCTACTCGCCCACTGACACTGCGGTCCGTTACATCTGGGAGTACACAGTGGTACCGTAGTACTGTGTGGTGCACATGCAATTCCAACACACACACACTTTCTCTCTCTCCCTCCCGCTCACACACTCACACACACACACACACACACCGCGGTGTCTTACACGATGCGTCTGGACACCTGCCAAATCAACAGAGCTCCGCCGTTTCTAATCGTTTCCCTAATTTTTTGTGCGGCACAAATATGACGTACCCGTTCTTATTTTGTCCGTTACTGAACGAGCGCACGTTCTGCGCGTGCCCGACGGCAACGACGCGCGTCGCCGACACGGACACACGGCGGCTCTGCGGCTCTACAACACGTTCACATCTGTGGCGCGGAACATCGCGGACATCGCTTCGCGCGCGCATTATTTCCAGAAACACATCGTTTTTGCTTACTAAAACTCCTATAGCTGAAGCAGTTCGTGGGGAAGAGCCTCTTTTTCCCATCATAAATAATACAAAAATATGTATATTAATGGTCAACAACAGAACCCGCGGGCTATATCAACAATTTAACGGCGACTGCGAATTTTGAAAAATATCACTAATGAGACGTAATCCCGGTACAGACTGCAGTATTGATCCACAGCTTAACAACTGCATAATTTATAACCAAGACATGTTATAATTACAGCATCTAGAATTTATGTGAAAATATGCGTGTATGTGTGAGTTCGGTGTGTATGTGTTTATGACTTCACCTCGAACTGTGTCCATCCTTTCCTTCCTCATATTCTCCCTTCAAACAGGCCATAAATGTAAAAATATATACCTGGTAATAGTTAGTAAAACCTACGATAAAATAGCAGCACGTAACTGTGCGAAGCGGCCGCGGAGATACCTGACAGCCGCGTGCTCCCCGGTGCTGTACGTCCTCCGGAATGTGGCCGTGTGTGCGTGTGCGTGTGCGTGTGCGTGCGCGTGTCCGCCCGGACCTAGGTGGGGACCACCGGGGATCTTCCCCGCTCTTCCTCTCTCTCTCTTCGCCCCGCTTTAGCTGTCAAGCTGGAAGCGCGGCCCCGCGACGTCCAGCTGATCGGCACAACAAAAACACCCGTCTCGCGCTACGCAAACACTGCGCGCCGCGCCGCCCCGCACGAGACAACCCCGCTGGCTCCGCCCTTCGACAGTGCTTCTGCTTTGCATCTCATTAATAATCATGAAGAAGGCGGCGCCAGGAGCGCTTCCTTATTGGCCGAAAGCTGTTTCCGCTGTTTCCCGTACAAATTCCCGCCTCCTAATGAACAGGAGCTGCTGTCAGGTGACGTCATGGAACATTCCGAAAATTCCAAGGCTACTCGTTCTGCTGGAGGTGTACGGGGGGGAGATGCATACAGAGAAAAAAGTGTTATGTGCTGGAATATTGCATCTCTGAAGACCAAAATCATTTAGCCAAAATAAATAAACAGGAGGTTAAAAAAAAAAAACTCTGGGGCAAAACCAGGAAACCAGTTATGGCAGAGCAGCCTGTGTGGGTTAGCAGAGGCTCATAAACAGGCGGATTATTGTCTTGCAGGCTGTGCTGGAGAAGCGTAAATAAAAGTGTGACATAGTTGCATCACAGGGGGATTCCAGGCACAAGCCTTGAGCTGGAAATACAGAAGGAAGGAAGGTCGTAAATAATAATACAGATACAGTCGTAGTATTTGTTATTAATACACACACATACAGCACAGAGAGTGAAGGAGAAATTGATCCGGAATGGTGGCGCCCAGTGCAGGTCGATCCACGTTGCGTTACACCCACAGGTGGTCAATCTGGACCTGTAGATACGAGAGGGAAGCATGTGGACGGACATGCAGAGAAGGGACCTGACCCACGGTGCCCTTTAGCGCTCATCCTGTAATGATATATCTAAGAAAACATCCCATTTGTAAGACACATTCATCATTCCTGTTACATATGTAAACAGACTACAGTTTGATGTGTGAGCTTGCTGTGCTGTAGCACATCTACTGAACAGGACATATAACGGTCAGTCACTCACGACCACAAGGTTGCCGTGGTCCAGGGCCTGGGTTAACACTGACCAGTCTTGGTGTGTCCTATGACAGGGCGAGGGGGTCAGCAGTAGGTGCCACAGCTCTGCTGGGAAGTGTTTGTGTGAGGCCCGTGTCATGGCTTCCAGGGCCTTTCCAGGAACAGTGCGGAAAGAATGAAGCGACTGCTAATCTACACTCACTGAGAGCCTGTGGTCATTGCCAATGACACCAGTAACTGCTGCTTGCGAAGAATTGATGGAAAAACCATGTGCTGCTACAGTGCTGAAAACTGACCAGTTATACGGTCTCAAAAATGGCATAAGGCACGAGCACACTGGGCCCGCGGTGCAGCCTCTGGACTCTGCCGGCTCCTGACGGGGCTGACCGTGCCCTCGCTGCTCCCTTTTAAGTCGTCACCATTTCAAAATGGCACATGCCTCATTGCTCGCCCACAATGTTGTGCAATGATACTGTAAATATTGAATGGGAATACTGTGCCCCTGTGATTCTGCGAGCAGCTGTGCACCACGAGGCCGCTACTGAGGGACCAAGTGACAGCCTAGAGCAGGAGTTTGTTCGGGGCGAGAGGGAGAGAACAGACCTGTTTCTGTCTCCTGGTGCCCAGTGAAAACTAGAGCCACTGTACCGTGTAATTTGAGTCTGAGGATATGAAAAAAATAAAAAATGAAAAAATGTAAAAGAATCCCAGCAAGATGGCCAAGGAAAACTGGCTCTCATTTGGATCTGGTGTAATTAACGTTGGCCGTTTGTTTGCTCTGCTGCACGAGTAGCTCACACTTTAGGGCCTGTTACAGACGCCTCTCGGAAATAACTACGCAACAGAAGAGGCCCATCCGAAAATACTGCTTATTTACTTTATGGAACTGAGAAGACAAATATTTGCTTAAAACAAAACAACCTTGCTTAAAACAATATATTCTCTGCAAAACAGATAGCAATTTTGAGGTTGTTTTTTTTAAACCGTTTCCTTCTCTTTGCCAATTTTATGATGATTCACACAACTTCTTGTATATTTTCTACTGCTGAAACCAAACAAGAGTGAATTAGCACACACTGCAATGGCCCTCCCCTGCCAAGACCCCCAAGGGAGATGGCTGATTGAACTGGAGCCTTTGCTTATGGTTAACCCCCATAATAGCCCCCATGTGGCCCATGCATTTTGCTAGCATTAAGGCTGTACTAAGTGATTTAAACATGTTGGGGGCCCCAGGGGTATGTTGGAGGATTAGACTCAGTCCACCAGAACTGTGAAGATATCAGCTGATACCAGAGTCCTTTTTGTCACCAGTAATTGGTAAGTAGTCTAGTACCGGGCAGGTCCAGTACACAGAAGTTGTCAGCGCATGGAGTAGTTTTCAGTTCTAGTTTTAAGTCCACAGGTATAAGAATGCGATTGACAGTTATTAGCTTCAGTGGCCTAACCACTTGTCTGCTACTGGGGAGACCAAAGGTCATGCGAAATATTGAAGGGGACACCCGAGGTTGCCTTAAAAATTGGGAAAGATTTGCCCCCCCCCCCCCCCCCCCCCCCCCC
>UFQX01000705.1:96615-167800 GCA_900497675.1 Arapaima gigas | reverse complement strand
CAGGGGGGGGGGGGGGGGGGGGGGGGGGGGGGGGGCAACAACCTCCCTGGATGGCAGGTGCAAGCCTGCAACTGGACTCCCAAGCCTCAGTGGACAGAACACCAAGCATCTATCCAAACCCACAACCAGTCTAATACTTCCAACTCCTGAAATTTATGCATTTGAGCTATAATCTGAATGAATAGGGTGAAATGTTGCCGACAACAAAATGCCTCTTTGTTCACATTTTGTTCAAATGTATCGTATTTCTCCAAACTTCAGCTTTCATTTTACACAGCCAAGCTAAGCAGATGTTCTGAAAGTAACAAAAACACATTAATTATTATTTTAATGCATCTAATACAAAGACCCTGATTGTGGTTACGATCACTGTAAAAGAATAAGAAAATTTAGCCACTTATAAGAAGTCAAAAGAAGGGTCACTACTTCCACCTAGTGGCCGATCTAAGAACTAACACCGTTAGAAGTGAGCCGTGTGGGGTCCACAATTGAAACGTCACTAAAATGAAGCCACTAAAATGACAAGTTCACAGAGAGAATATATATTTATTGCATTAAAAAACAGCACTTGATGCATGCCCTGATCTGAGGAAAATCAGGAACATTTTGGAAATTTAAAGACACAATACATGACCATAACCTTCAATGACAATCGCAATCATTCAGCGTTTTCCAACCACAATACAGAAGGCACTTGTACACAGACCTTACTCAGATCTTGTTTGACGGTTTTCAAAAAAGGCACTTTGAAAAGATTTTGTGACATGGATTACAGCACCTGGTAATATGCTAAAAGCTTTTTTTTTTAAATCATGCTTTATTTCTCACAGTGGGCTACATTATTCATCTGTTAACATGCTAAATATTACTTATATCTTCATATTCATTTTTAACATTCTTTCAATGAGGCAAACACAGCTCTCCTCAGAAGTGACCATTCACGTAGCCAGTAGAGAGCCAAAACAAACACTTTCATTTGCAGAACTTGTCAAAGATTCTATTTTCATACTTATATGCAATAGAGTTTATCCATGCACTGAAATATGTAAATGTCACTATACTGTAGGTGGCCCGCTATAAATATGCAGCCTGTTTTTTAATTCTTCAAACCTAGATTCAATTTAGTTAGAGCCAACATTTATAATCGCTCAACTGATTTGCACTGGACCTAACAAAGTGAGAATTTGTACAATCACAAATAAAAGCATTAACTTCAATGACCAGAGCAGAAACTAATTTAATATAAGATTTAGCACATAAAAAACAAAATATGAATATCAAAAAATAGCCAAGTAACCTGAATCACTACTCCCTATAACTACCACCATTTATTTACCACTGAACAGTAAATAACACTGGAAAAACCTAGGATTCAGACCACTTTTGAAACGCCACCCTGATCTTTACACATAACACAGCCAGTCGCAGTGTGGAAACATTGCTGGAGGAGTGTGGCTTTCAGCTGTTTCCTGGGCGGCGACTGAACTGGTGGCCACCCTTATCTTCCCCTCACACAGCTGCTACGGGGGGCTCTAGACAGGGCAGCTGACACTTCTTACAAAACTGGTACTAGCCTGTAGTCAACATGCCCTGTCAATCAGCCTGTCTCCACCTCTCTGGCATACAAGTGGTGTCCCTCTCATCACTGGCTGCAGCTCATAACCTCAGCAAGAAGGGAGTTTCAATATTTAATTTACGCATTCATTAACTGACTATTTAAGACTGAACCAACTGCAAAATGAGTCAAATGCAGAGTGAAGAGTTGCATCAATAACAGGTAGTATGTGCTGATTGCATCCATTGTTTTCAAGGGTCCGGCCTCTGGCTTGAGGATTTAGACCTGCATTTTATTGTGTTTTTTGCTTTTAAGTCTCTGACTTGGAAGTTTTGAAAGCTCTGTACTGTTGTGACTTAAAATTATAATAATTAAACGTCTGTATAAAGACATACAAATAAATTTCCTCTCACTCAAAGAAACATCCAAAACACACTCCATAGAAACAGAGTAGGAAATAAGATTAACCCACACTAAAAACGGGAAAATAAGTTGTCGAAAACAAACAAATGTTTGCTCTTTCAGTCACCATTATAAACGGAGTTCAGAACCTGCCAGCACGACAGGCCGAAATAAGACGCAAAACGAGCACGCGCTCTTGCTTAGGGTGCTGACACAGTCACCGAAACATGTGCTGCTGTCAGTACCGTGTGCAGCCTGAGCTCAGCTGAAGTCCCTGTTGATCAGGATGAGTGGTGCCACCAAGGTCCACAGGTAGAGTGCCAGACCCAGCCAGCTGGATGTGATCTTCACCCAGACGGCTGGCATGGTGCTTAGCATGACCTGGGAAGTGATGTCAGGTCTGTAAACAGGGGGTGGGTGGAGAGCACAGAGAAGGTAGAGAAATGCCTTGTAAACGTGGCAAAAGAATTGGGAGTCTACATGCAACAAATCTATATGAGTCCACATAAAAAACACATCACTAAGGCAGCAGTTACAGTACAAGTAAAGGTAACAGTTAGTTTATCTACATTGATCCCCTGTAAGATGCTATCAGCTTCCCTGCTTTTTTGAAACTTTTAAGCTCCACATCAGTATCACAAAAACATGTAAGCTTCATTGTGCAAGAGGAACAAACAGGTACATGTTTGTCCCAACCTTCAGTCTAATAAGACAGTTGGGATTCCACCACCAAAGCTCTTTCTTTAATTCAGTCATTTTTGACATTCCTACACTGCTGTGACAGAGACACTCACTGGTACCAGTTGGTAAGAGTCATCATGATGTAGAGGGAGGCAAGGAACAAGCAGAAATGGAAGAAGGAGTAGCTGTAGGTGACGCCTTCCTCTTCATTGTCCGTTGCTCGCCGCAGCCCACCTTCCTCCACCCCGTCATCTGCTGAGGTCCCGGCCCCTTCTGTTGTCTGCATTAACTTGTTCACCTGTGTATTGCTGGAAGAGCGGATGCTGTGGACGGAAAGTGAGGTATAAAGGTGTCAAAGGTCAGCACTGCGTGGCAAAGTTTACACACCAATTAAGTTTGCCCCCAAATTACATAGACCGTTTGCATGTGAAGAACAGCAAGGAAGTAGACCAGGGTGAAAAGTCAGAATAAAAAGTGTTCTAATATTTTGACATGTGAGAGAAGACAGATGAGATGTGGTGACATCAATGCCATCCTTGGCTTCCAGCTTATATTGGACTTCACTGCAAACTTTACTAGAACATTGATCACTATCAAATCAACACCAATCCAATGTAGACCAGTAAAGACAATTACACCAACTGACACCAGGACAACACACTGAGTGCACATCATAGAAAGAAAACCTAAAGGATTTGGCTAAAGAAAAACACCTAATCCTTACAGAAAGTAAACAGATCAGCCAACTTGCAGCAATCTGAAGTATATGAAAGCAACAATACTTTGTGTGATTTGACTAAAAGGCCAACACCTGTATCACACAACAGCCAAAGCAGTATGAAAGGAGCCATTTGCATCTAAGTGGGAAGCTGTGTTTCATGCCCTTCTGTTTCATGGGTCATACCTTGCATAGAGGGTGCAGAAGAGGAAGATTACCAGTCCCACAATTCCCTGTGCATCCCACCACTGCACCTGGCCTGGGGCGTTTGTGGGGGTTGGGGAGCTAGTGGTGTTGGACACCAAACTCAGCAGGCTGGGGTTACACTTACGGTCTGTGGGGATTCAGGCAGCAAGTGGATGGTTAATGGGGGTGAAATCAAACGATGCCAACAACACTGAAACTGCTACTCAGACAACCCAACTGCTTCATGTGTTGCTAGCTAATCTACAGCAATAGTAAGAGGGAGTCTTGAAGGCTGTAAACCAGCACATTTTCAAGGCACCGCTATAATTATGGTCACTAAAGCCACGAAAAGGAGCAATCCTAGAGGTCAGCTTGCTAAAGGCTCTACTGAACTGAAGATGTGGTCCCAAACTCACCAGTGCATCATTACAGCTGTCAGAGTTGGACGAAAAGAAAAAAGGTTCAACTCGGAGTCTTCGAAATGGACTCAAAGACTGACGAAGGAGAAGGTTGTACAGAGGGACACGGGGGACTTACCAGGATTGTTAGTCATGGCGGACCAGGTAACGTACATGGTGTACAGGCTGATGAGTGAGGCCTGCAGTAGGCCGGACTGAGGCTGAACTTCCTGAAGCAGGTAACACACGTTGCACATAAGCACAGAGATGGCAAAATGTACGAAGCCAATATTATTACAAGCACTTACTTTGTGCAACTCACCTGCACTTGGGGAAGAATAGAGATGATGGAAACAATGATGCTGAAGATGAGGTTAAGGCTGATGAAGACCTTGTGCTCAGTGCAGCCATCTGGCTGGGTGTAATATACGTAGAAGAGCACCACGGCAGCGAAGGCCAGGGCATAGTGTATGAAGGTGAAGGAGAGCAGGCCTACAGCCCAGAAAGAGCCATTCATTCCAAAACATCTTCAAATTGTTAAACTCACTTTCCATTTCCACCAAAGTAGGCATGTACTACATCAGCACAGGCTAACCATAAATGTTAACTTCAAGACAAACAGGTGCCCAGATCTAGTTTTTGTGTTTCAAACATTGTGTAGCTGGTTTGCATAGTCAAACCTGAACAAAGTGCACAGCATCTGCAACACCTCCCACAGCACCGAGGGTAGCAGAACTGTTACCTGCAAACCAGCAGTTCCTGTTACCCTCTTCGGCATTCTCCAACCACGTCTTGTTCCAGTTGTGAGCGAAGTCGATAAGAAGAATGAGCTGGATGATGATGAAGATGAAAGATCCCACCACACCAAAGTAGAACCACACTGCCAGTCACAAAGGTGTGATAGGAGTGGAGAAAAAGGATTACTTCACTGTGCACAAAATTAAATATACACCTCCAGCTAGCGTTTCAGGCCACAGCCTAAATACTGTCAAATAAAGCTTTGCATATGAAAATAAAAATAAAGTGCTTCTCGTGGGTTGTTGAGACCGACAGGTTGCCAAGACAGTATGAGAGTATCTCCATCTGAAATACTTTTAATGAGCTTCATGAGCCAAATGGATTAGGCTGGAAGACCTGAGAGATTACAGTGTTGGATGATAATATTTTACATTAAAGAGAAAGACTATTCAGAAGTATGGTACAAAGGAATGGACTTTTACAAATATGCTGAGGACACAGATTTTTGTCCCAGATATAAACTGATGATGGGATGTGTGACCAGCCGCAAGGAGCAGGAGGTTCTCCAGGCAGACAGAAACTGCTTATGTTGCAAGAGTATCATGTGACCATTCCATTTCACAAAGCAATTTATATATTATGAGTTTCTGCTATTATTCATAGCTTTAGTTTGTGCTGTTCAACACTAAGCAGCAGACAATGTTTTTTCTTTTTTTCTTATAGTGAGGAACAGGGAGAGATGTTATTAAAATAAATCTGTACAGTAAATACAATAACTCACAATGTTTTAAACCTTCAAGAACAGAGCATGCTAAAAGTAGTTATTTCCTTTATACTGGGAAACAGCAGAATTCCTAAAAGTTCAAATTAACACATTTTCTGACAATAAATTCTAGCCCATTTAAGCTGGTATCTGGGACACTAAAACCTGCTTGGCGATTAAATGTTTTTCTGGCACAAAATCAGCACAACTGGCTGACTGTACTGCCTAGATGGTGGTCTATGTACTACAAGCAACCTTTCAGACATCAAACTGCCATAAGTGTGACCAGATTTTTACTCATTTTGGAACGTTTCAATTTTAAGCATTAATTAACAGAAAAGTATCCTTTTGAGTTGGGTACAACTAATGGGATGCAGGAAGCAGCATGCAGCCTCAAGGATGCAAATCCTTAGAGAAATCCTAGAAAAATATTCATTCCAATGATAGTTTTATGAAGCGATAAAATCAAGTAGAATGTGGACAAAAGCAACGGTTAAGCAACTGTGTCATAATAATCCTAAAGCAGTGGTGCCAACATCTAAAACACTACATACTTAATTCACCCTGAAACTGTTGCTAAAAATGGCTGCAAGAAGACTCTGGCTGTCTGACACAACAGACTGCTGTAGGTGAGTTACCCAGGTGTCTGCTCTCAGAAGCAGGTTCTCAGAGCCACATAGCAACCCATTTATGCATCTGTCTCATAAGTATAGGTACGATGTCGGTCCATCAGTGGGAACTCTCACACAGACATACACACAGTACAGACAAGTTAGTACCACCAATTCATTGGAAACATGTTTTTGGATTGTGGGAGGAAAACAGAGAACCTGAAGGAATCGCATATCGAAACAAAGGGAACATGTAAACTCCACAGAGAATGAGCTGGGTTTGAGCCCACGTCCAAAACGCCAAGGAACTCTGATGCACCGGCACCACCTGCTAAGCTACTGTGATATATAAGGCATACAGGTTATGTAATTACAGTACTTTATACTTCAATACTTCCACCTTCTCCAGACAGCACAGCAACATGGGAAAAACCAAGCAGCACACAGTGTAGTTGTTAGGACAGTCGCCTTGTCACCTGAAGGTTATTGGTTCAGTTGGCACCGCTGTAATACCCCTGATTACGGTACTTTCGCTGAACTAGTAGAGTAAGAATGACCTCCTAAACAAACAAATCTTATATATAGCATAAATCATCTTATATCACGTTGCAAAGTTATCTAACTGTTCTTTTGATAAAGGCAACAACTACATCATGTTTAAAAATGATGAATTTACTACAACAAAGGCAATAAAAGCAAATCATAATGACTCACTAGAGGGAGCTAAAGCATAGGTGCCAAGCACAGTGACAGAAAGATCAAGGTAGACAAAAGAATAGAGTTTTAAATTCATTGGTCATGCATAACAAAAGTCAAAAACAAAACAATGAGCATTTCTGAAATGCGTATCACAATTTCACTGGGCCAACAGGCTGTCATATTGGCAGTGGGCCTTGTGTGCCTCAGTAAACCACAGAGCTATGTTGTCTGGAGCTTTGTGCTCTCCATAGAGTCTCCTAACAGGTCTGAGGAGTTTCTAAAAGAAGAATGATCACTAAAGAGGTTCTTGAGTGCACAAAAAACAAAGTTTCCCTTATGCAACAAGGATTACTGGGACCCACCCATGAAGTGAGACCTGAGGTTGGTGTTTGGTGATGAATGCCTGGTAGACAAGCAAACCACATAACCCAGTCTAATTCAGACTGAAATGGTGATGCTCACTACCTGCACAGTGAAGGAGGAGAGTCATGCAAAATGCCAGCATAGTGGCTGGCATGGGTAGTATGAACACAGATGGCGATGCAAACAGGCTCCAGGGAATGTGGGGATACTCATGAGTCCTTAACAGGGGGCCATGCAGTTGGAGCTCTTTACAGTGAACGAGAGCAAAATGCAGGGAGGAAATGTTTGTGCATTATGCACTAAATAGTTGTTCTGAGTATTCAGCCGTCTTACAGAAGACTGGTGGTCTAGTCAAGATGGTGCTGCCTCCTGAGTCTGTAGTGCTGATGGGGGACTTTTACACTCACACTGTGAATGATGGGGTGGTGTAACTGGGAGGAATGGCCTGTCACATCTGTACCCAAGTGGTGAATTGGTACTGAATGCCTGTACTGTCACAGACTTTCCATACCAAACACCATGTCTGAAAAGGAGGTTCCTAAGTGTACCCAAGTTGGTACAAATCAGTGATTGACTTTGGGGATCTGTTATATGACTTGAGGGAATCTTTGTGGTTCACTGCCAGGTATGATATGTGTTTGGTATGAATATCAGCATCCCCAAGTCTGAGGTTGTGGTCCTTGTCTGGAGGACAGCAGGTAGCTCTCTTAAGATAAAGGGGGAACAACCACCCCTTGTGAAACAGTTCAAGTATGTCAGGGTTCTGACCACGAGTGACAGAAAAGAGAAACTGGAGATTAATAGGTGGACTGGAGCAGCATCAGTATCTTGTCTGCGGTGGTAGAACAGGAGCCAAGCTTCACGTACTTTGGGTAACACCAAAAGAACGAGACTGTAGACACAACTAGCTAAAAGTAAGTTTCTCTGCAAGATGGCCAGGTTCAAAGCCTATAAAAAGAGTGAAGAGCTGGGTGACCCTGGAGACCCTTGGAGTAAAGTCGCCATTCTTCCAGATATACAGAGGTCAGTTGAGGTGGTTTGGGCATGTCACAGGAATGCCCCCGATCCACATCAGCTGAAATTATACCAAGCAAGTCCCTCTGCAAAGAGGCTGCAGGGCAGACTCAGAATATGTCCTATGGATTAACTCAGCCAGGAAAATTCCTCACTGGAATTGGGGACCTCACCAGAAGAACGTAACACTGTGTTGCTGGGGAAAGGAAGGTCTGAACCCTCCCTGATTGACTTGGCACCACTGCTAATACAAAGATCAGCCTCACTGTGAACGTGTAGACTAAAACTACATGAATTCAGTCAAAACCTGAAAAAGTTCATTGAGCACACACTCTTTAAACACCACAATTGCGGTTACTAATGTCCCCGTGCATAAAGTGTGTGGAAAATTGAGTAAACAATTCTGCTAACATCTACTTTTAACTTGGAGTTCCATTTGGGTCACGTATAAAGAGCAACACAGATTCAGCAGTGAGAATTTTTCTATTTATGGGGCAAAAATAAGTTGAAGAAACTGTACTCGCAAGGTGTGGTCCTGAAATAACTGTAGAGCAAGTTGGATGAGGAGCTCTTCTAGAAATTAACTTGGAGTGCCAGAATGTCTGCAGAAACAATAATTACACTCTTCACGTTACAAACATCTGAGTTTCAAATTTTTGAAGACACTAGCATTTTATTTTAAATAATACTTTCTTCAATCCATTTTCAAAACTTTGACTTTCACAAAGTGTAATTTCCACCTCCTGTCATTAGCTGGCAGTAAAATGTCTCCAATCAATATGCTGCAGGAGTACAGGGGCCTGCAGTCATTCCAAAGGACCCTGCGCTTTAAGACACAAGGTTCATATGCCAGGTGATGCACTGCTGTTACACTAACAATTTTTGTGAAGACCACCGTCTGTCCACAGCTTACACAGCTTCACCGGCTTTCCATCTTCCAGTCACATAAATCCAACAACAGTTACTGTGTTCTAACAAACTACCACAGTAATACACTGCTGGTGGTGAAGCCATAAAGTGTGGGTGTATTACCTGTGTTAAAGGTGCCATCTGGGATGAAGAATGCTCCCACTGTGATTCCTACCAGAATGAGGAATTTGAAGAACCAGAACCTGGGAAAATAGCATTGGAGTCTTCAGCAAAACCCTTAAGATAAACCCTGAGATGCAGCAGGCTGAGTCAGAACACACTGTCCGCCTCCTGCTTGGCTGATCTGGTCTCTCTTTGCACAAGGCGAACTTGACTATAGGCTCAGTACTTCTTCATGAAGAACCTGGTATAAACCTCTGAACAGGGGCAGCAATCTGGTGCAAAAGCATCAGAAGGAAAAAAAGGGAAAAAATATTATGCTTTTCTCAGTGACTGCTAAAGTCTGGCCACCACCACTTCTCTCACACTGTCAGCCAATCCAGTGATCCCCAAACCTGGCCCCAGTCAAGGTTTTCATTCTGTATTTGCATAGAAATGCTAAACTACCTTTCCTAATCAAATTACTACGGCCTGGTGTCTCCTACTGACTATGTCAGCCATTTAAAATGAGCTCGTGTATATATCAGGCAGCCAGGACCAAAGTTACAGATCCCCGATTTAACCAGGCAGTCTTGCAGCTGCACACACCCATTCTGGAGAGCTGCCCGGGGGTCCTTGCTGCTGCGCACTCGGACCATGATGAGGGAGAAGAAGAAGAAGAAGCAGGCCATGGCGAAGCACATCCGATACACCGACTTGTAGCCCACAATGACACTGCAGTTGACGTGATTTTCCACACCTGGGATGGTGCTGCCACCCTTGCAAAATCCAGGAATCTGGGGGTAAGAGATGTTCAGACTGAGTCGGTGGATGTGTGCACACAAATACAAAAACCTTAAGCAGAATCTGGAGAGTAGTAATTTAAACATTAAGCCAAAGTGGGTCCACTTGTGCCCTTGGCAACAATGGTACAAGAAGCTTTCCATCTCCCAGAGAACCACCCATGTCATCTAGTTCTCACACAATGAGGACTGCTTTGCTCCAAAGACCCAGCGCTAGGACAGAGGTAAGACCTTCAGGTATTCTGAAGTCCTGGTACATTTCTGACAGCTAAGTCTACTTCCACTTCCACTACTTCCACGGTTCACTTGCTGCCACTCTGGAAGAGGAGGAGCCCCTCTTACCTTCTGCAGCTGCTCCTCCATGCCGGGCAGGATCATGATGACAGATACCAGAGTGCCCAGTAGCAGAAAGAAGGAGAAGACGAGCCGTGTAACCGTGGAGTTATTGGTGGAAGGGCAACATCCACACAGCAGACAGGGGGCCGAGCCGCACAGACATGAGGCCTATGGGAGGGAGACGGTCAGGTAAATACACATGGCATCACAAGGGAGGTAGACAGTCATAGAGGGGGAGATGAAGACAGAGCAAGATGGGTTTGTAACAAACCCCTCTAAAAGCCATCCTACTACATTCCCCTGAGCGCCAAGACAACTTGCACACATATCAGTTAGACCACAGTCCAGCGTGAGCAGCAGGGACAGAGTGAGAACGGTGACAATACAAAAAGCGGAACTTCCCTTTTCACAATGAGCAATGCAGGCACGGAAGAGCAGCGGACATTTCCGTACTTCGCACATACTGACGTCAAGTTTGCACTATATTCACTGACTTTTATTTAAACTTATACAAAACAGAAAAAACAGAACAATGTTATCACAGCTACTATTTTCAGTTACATACTGTGCCTGCGGGGCCACCCTGCAGTCCAGGCTGCAATAGACTACTGTCATACTGTTGCGTCACTACGCCTGTCAGGAGTACTGGTGTCCCACCAATTACAAACATAATGCATTCCTAGAAATCAAATCGTAAAATCTCACAAGTCGGACACATTCATTTCAATGGTAAAAGTGTTCCTGGGAAGACAGTCATCTGATATTTGCACAAGTGATATCAAAACCCATCAAAAATGGAGATAAATAACATACATATTAAAAAACAGACATGCCATTTAATAACATAAGTAATGTAATATAGATAAACTAGATAAATCACAAGATCACACATGAAAATCACCGAGCACAACTTGAAACTAACTGTAGATTTCCCAAGAATGGGAGTCTGTGTCACAAGTGAACCACATGTGGCTGTTATCCTTGTGGTTGTTACTCACTCACCCACTCTCTCTCTCTCTCTCTCACACACACACACACACACACACACACAGTCAGAATCAAATTATACTTCTGTGCATTAAACTCAACACTCAACAGACAATTTATCACAGATGTACACTTACTCATACTGTATACTACAGTTACAGTGGCTGCCGGTGAAAACTTTAAAAATTCCACTTGGATCTTGATACTTGTAAATGTGAAAAATCTGCCTCATATTTAGACGTAACTTGGTAAAAGGTATCAAATTATTTCACTCATTTGCACCAAAAAAAAAACTCAAGTAACTCAAAGACTCGTAACATACTTAAGGTACAGAGCTCACAGCAAAACAGTATGAACCTCAGACACACTGTATGTTACACACTAGTGTAGTGTGTATTTCAATGATATCACTACATACCTGTTACACAATGGCTGCTGGCAAATTTTTAACCAAATCCAGAACTGTCATTTATTGCATACCTACTGAGTCAGACCAAACTGGTTGGAAATTGACAGCAGGTACAAAAAACACAATCCGCAAATTATCTACATTTTCATTTTATTTTTATTATCAGACGCTCTCTCCCGTTGCTGCACACAAATTACAACAAACATTACAGCTAGATTTAACACTAGCATATCAGTCTACAAAGTAGACACATGGATTTAAGGGTTTAAGGGTAATATTTCATAAATGGGTAAATACCAAATATGTAATTATTTTCTTGGATTAGAAGACAAGCAAGATGCTGCCTTCACCTCTGTAGCAGCTCTCTACTGAGCATTGCAGGGATCAGTGAAAAGACATTTTTACAACCAGGACTGAATTTTTAGAGTAGCAAGTGTAGAAAAGGATGGGAACTGGGACCAATGAGGGCTCCATTCCTACCTTTGCTTACAGGGACCAAAAACAAACACACGGCGGTTTCTGTTGTTCTTCCCAGTACCTATAGGTGTATGACTAGTCACGTCTACACTTTTCTATACACTTTGTACTACTAATGTTTTTAATTCAGCTGACACTTTTCCCCAAGGCAACTTTGAATATTTACACTGATTTGCATATTTGTACAGGTGATCAAGTTTCACTGGCGCTATCCACCTAAGTGTACAAGTGTCCTGCTCAAAGGTATTAAAAGCAGGAGAGATTTGAACTAACAACCTTCAGATTTCAAGACAACGGCAACGGGTAAAAATAGTATTTGTACAACTTATCGATTGGGTTACCTAAACGTGAAAACGTCAGCTGAGATACAGAACCTTTTCCTTCCCTTGTAAAGGTAGATTTGCAATCTGCAGTAAAGATACATTAACGCTAAACTTCAGAATTTAGCCCAAAATGAAACTGCACACGAGTGACCTGAAAGTACGTGTTTTTTTTTTTTTTGGTTTTTTTAAGGTATCTTTCCAAATCGGTTCAGTTGATGTTCAGTCGTATTTAACTGAAGTTATTTCTCAAATTAGAAGGGGAAAATGGAAAAAAAAAAAAAAAAAAAANATCGGTTCAGTTGATGTTCAGTCGTATTTAACTGAAGTTATTTCTCAAATTAGAAGGGGAAAAAGGAAAAAAAAAAAAAAAAAAAATCAAAATAATTGTGTTTAAAGGGCCACTGAGGGCACATTACAAAACACAAAACCAGGTTATCTAATTAACCGCACATTTTATTTCACAACAAACCAGAAAGTTTTGTAGGGAAACACTGGTCGTCTGCTCCCGACAAAAGGCGACATGCAGCATTTCGGTTTGGCGGCCATGTAGAGCTTTGGTGGAGCGTGAAATGGAGCAGCGGGGAAAATGGAGAAAAACGCCACTGAGTTGCGCCTCCACTGACACGACAGGCCGACGGGGAAACCTCCGCACATCACTTCGTGCTGCCAGCGAATAACGTTAAAACTGTCCGCCCGTCGCCGCAGCTGTGGGTGTCAAACGTCGGGTGACACGATCGTTTACGAGACAAAATTCCTCGTAACTGCGCACAGCGGAAACTGGGAACACGGAGCGGCTACACAGCATATCTGGACAACAATTTCAAGTGTCTGTGAGGGAAGAGCGCGGAAGAACGTGCGCTGCTGTACTCACACAGCTAGCCAGGGAGCACAATGCCAGACAAGCGCCCATCTTCTCCTCTTCCTCTCTGGCCTCCTTCTGCTCTCACAAACTGTCGCAATGAGGTGACAATAATATGAAAATGTGAAAAGAAACACACAGAAGGGGAGGCGGACGGCCGAAACACCGCACTACTTCCTCGCGCCGCGATCGCAACTCGAGGAGCACTGCGCCTGCCGTCAGCCGAGGTTTCCAGATTGTGCCTGGGCTTTACGGTCCGTGGTGATGTCACTCGGCCCCCTACGCACAGCACTGTAAATGGAAAACTATTTAATTGGAACGTCAATTGGAACTGGACTTACCGATACATCGGCAATAAAATGCAGCATGCGCTTCACATCAACAATCAAAACTTTCTTAGCTTAAAAAAATCCATAGGGTAACGTCTACTGTGTTTTGATAACACAACCTGGCAACCTTGTTCTTCAAGGCCGAATGAAGAAAACCGCAAAGCCACTAAAACTACAAATTTGACAAAACTTGGCTTTTTACCCGCTTTATAATTGTTTAATTAGTTTCTTATGGGGGGGCATATTTACAGAGACGATGCACCCTGGGTACTTTTAAACATCAGTCAACAAGTGATAACGCTTGAGACTTCCAGAACACTCAGACCACATAAGGTAAAACAGGAGGAACCTTCTGTATGCTTGGAAGAACTGGAGAAACAAGATCATGACAATTAGAAACCAGATGAATGGTCCCAATATAAGAACAGTTGATGCACCTGTTCATAGGGTCAGATTATTCTGGAGACAAAATGCGCAATAGTCTTGGCACGTGGTTGCCAAGAGACAGACTCAATGGCACATAACATTTCCAAATGTTTGCCTATACTTTTGGAGAGGATTCTGGTACTGTTAATAAAGATACCACGTACAGTTTACACTGAACTTGATAATATTTATTTCACAAATTTTCATGCAACTAAAAAATAATAGTTTGGTAAATTTGACAAAAATGCTGAGCTTTTTTCTTTTTTAATTGTAAAACAACACGTGGTCACAGGAGCACAAAAACAAGAGCGGCAACACTAAGAAATAACAAGTCCATCAGCTGCGACACTTCCTGCAGTCATCAAGTGCCAGTTCTTTTCAGACGTCTTTGAAGGTAGTAATGAATAGGGTGTCTAGATTTGTTTCAAAAATTTGAAAAGACTGGAAGCTAAACATGTGAGGTGACTGATTTCAAACCTGTATCTGCTCTTATGGAACAAAAAACATTTTTGTGCCGTCTCTGCTGTAGAGTGTTAATGTGGACCAAAATTTTGTCTTGTAGCAAAACAATGTGCAATAGGGCTATTTTTCCATAAGCAATAATAAAAATCATTACATTTTGCCAAGTGGAGACATGGGTGGCAAGTTACAATTAGTCCCTTAAGAAAATTTCTGGAGAAAGGAATTTTCAGAGTAGTTTTGGCATTACCACTTAATACTTTTACTCAAGCTAGTTTGTAAAGCGTACTTCTGCCTGAAACACTACCCAGACTTGTACTTGAAGTCAGAAGTGTATAGGGTGGGAACAGGAATAGAGACAATACTGTTCCTTGGCATGGAACTGTGTTGCTCACCAGTGTCACAGTGGCCACGATTCAGGACACGTAAGGGTGCATCCATCCATACTGCAGACCATGAGTAACACCTCCTTACTGTTAGTTCCATTTTTCTGTCAATTTCCTTGCCTATTTTTGGCAGTCAAAATTATAGCAGCATGCACATGCACAATTTCTGACATTTCTTTTATGGCAGATTGACTCCTTTAGATTTGCCGTAGGCCTGTTGGTGGCCTCCTTTGGTGGATCTTCTTGCCCGGACATTCAGAATTACAGAACAGCCAGTTCTGTGCAGATTCACAGTCTTTCCATATTTTCTCGCCTTTTTAATGAAGGCCTTCACTGCGCTTCAAGATATATTCAATGTCTTGGAAATTTTCTTACAGCCTTTCCTTGACTATTATTTTCCAAAAATGTATTCAGTTATTTGTCTGTTTTTTTATTTTGAATTTAGAAAAATGTCTGATTTTTTTCACTTTCACTTCATTTTGTTTTGCTAAGTTGCCAAGTTCTCACTTAAATACAACATATTTTCATGCTATGACATAATAAATCTGAAGAAGTACAAGGCAGGTTAACATTTTTTACAGGCATTGTAACTGTATAATTAGGTACAAAATTGTGAGTAGCTTATAATTAAAACCTAACAATGTAAGTCACCTTGACCAAAGGTAATGCTGGAGCTTCACAGTTCCTGGGCTCTGTGTTCAGACATGGATTCAAGTCCAATTACATTTAAAGACAAAACCCTGGGCTAAATATGACCCCAAGAAAACTACTTCTACTGGATGGCTACATCAGTCTCACTGTATACATGGAAACTACTGTACTGTATTGCTGTTCTGTGGCCTTTTGAAACATTGCGCTTTGCTTCATGTAAATCTTTAGGACCCTTCTGGGAAGAATAAAGATTTTACAGTTATGCTGTTGACTGCACTTTGATTTCTGGGAACATTTCCAGTGGGAAAGTGTGGGATGTCATCCTCTAAAAACCATCATTCTGACAGCAGTGGCAGGATTCTCATCAAATCATTTGAACAAGTTCGACTTCAGGCTAGGATCGGAACAGAAATTGAATCGCGGAAATATCCTAAATCTAAATGGGTATTCCAATTGAAACCCTAGAGTAATGGCTAAATGTCAGTTTTACTTTTACTTTATAGTAGTCCATGATATTACTGGGAAAAACATACCTGGAAACTCACTGAAATAGCCAAGGAGTAATTTTAATCAAGGAACTTTCACAAATAATAATTGTTCTCACTGAGGCGAATTTGCTTATTTTCTCCTTAACTGGGTGATGGTTTCTGGCAAAATCCGGTGCTATAATTTAAGAAAACTGGGCTTAGTTTGAAAGACCAGAACATGTAGCTTTTGAAATACACTCTGCCAGATGGTTTGACAGATTCATTGTGCTGTTTAATTAGATGCAGGTGCACTTTTTGTGTACGCTTTTGTGTACGTCTGTTTGTGCGTGACTTTTGAGAAAAACATCAGCAAAACGAATACTTCCAAACGTGTTTCTCGTGGACATATTGAAGCAATGTTATCAGTGCACATTTCTAGCATCCGTACGGGAAAGTTCAAGGTCTAGTGAAGCTGTCCAATGCAGAAAAATCGAAACAGTCCAGCAACACTGTACATCTTACACCTATGCACAGTACCTAGTATATAATATCTGTTGGTCTCCTTGTTTTTTCTCATGCTGACCCACTTCTTGCCTCCCTTTAACAGTCACTGATCTATTCATGTATCTGGCACCTTTGTCCAAGGCAGCTTACAATGTTAGTTTTTCCTCGCCATCTCGCTTTCCATTATTTACCAATTTATACATCTGGAGGAGTTCAGTGTAAGTACTTTGCTCAGGTGTACTACAGCAGGAGTAGGATTTGACCCTGGGACCCTCTCGCTGCAAGGTAATGACTCTGACCACTATATTGGCTCCTGCCCCCAAAAGTTTAAATAAAAAGCCCCACATTCACTCCAGTCCATTACTGATGACAGACTTTTATCAAAAATACTGTACCACCAGCACTGCTGTTTTCCTCCACACCTGTTTCCCTTCCATGTCACTACAGTTACAGCTCTCTTCCTTCTGCAGCTCATTCTAAGCATTACATAATGAAGAATGATGTATGACTGATCTGATTTACTTCGGCTCAGCCTGATACACCGTGAAACCTATGCAAATTAAACAAGCATCTTTACTTCAAATGATATAGTGAGTTATTCTTGTTTGTATTACTGTAATACCCTTAGGCTTTTTGTTAAGTAGTTCAGGATGTAAAACTGCATTAATCCCAGGCATGTTTAGTGAAAAAGTAATGGGTTTAAACACTTGTTAGGAAGAATATTTTGTTTAAGGTGAATGTGTTTGACACCTAGAGGGTATATGTTGCTCATACCCCATTACGGATGTCCATATTCTTTGGTTTAGTTCTCTTCTTTTCTTATGTTCAAACAGTTAAACATTTCCCTTTGAAACCATTGGGACATTTCGAGGACTGAAATAGTTACAAAAAAATTCTAACAAGCTTCTGGCAAATATGGATATATTTTCTTTGCATATTTTTAAATATGGGAAGAAACAGCAACTTTCAAAATGAAATCTGAAAACAGTGAGTTAAAACTGGCCATTTTCAAAACATACTTTGTGAAAGTAAGGAGTAAAAAACAAAACTGCAACAATTTTGAAATGACCAAACAACAATGTGTTTTAGCTGTTGGTGACAAGCTGTCCCTTTGTGGTTTATCACGACAGAGGCTGTTTGATGACTGTGCCTCGTGAATTCAGCAGTAAATGGCAGCTCTTGTGTACAAGATGTCAGACGCTAAAACCACAATTGTGATTTTTACATTATTGAAATGCCAGTGGATCTGCGACAAACAAAGACGTTATCCATAAAACACGGCTCATTTGGCCCAGTCTGGTCTCCTTGTGCTCAGCAGGCTGAAGTGGTGCAAACTTGCCCATGTGACCAGGCCACTTCTGAAAGCTGGGTCCTGGAGGACCACCCTTCCCGGCCCAGTTCTTGTGGTACTAGTTCTGAACACTCTGGACACTGTCCCTACTGTACAGAATGCCATGACTGTGATCCAGACTAAAATTGTGGGGAAAAAATTCATTATAGTAGTATCATATATAATTCAATTAATTTTTTTTATAAAGTGCTTCTTCTCACAGCGACTCAGCAGATTAAGACACAGAACGGATATAACAGGTATAAAATGAACCTACAGGTAATAGGCTATGCATTTAATAATAAGAGCAACTGTACGGGGTATAAGCACAATACTGGCAACTGAGGAGAGGAGAAAAAAAAAGCCCGCATCCAGGATAAAGCAACGGAGAAAAATAAACCTCTTGGGAACCAAGTGGCAGTTGTTGCTCCCCCCCCCCCATGGAATTCTACATGTAAAAAAATTGCCCCAATAGATGCAACTGAGAAAGGTTATGCTGCTACTGACAACATTCTGTAAGACAGTAAAAGCTATATATAATATGATACCTAATATGAAAACCCCATCTACCCATTTTTCAAACTGTTTAGTTATAACATATAAATGAGTACTCATAAGAACAAAACCAAGGACTCTTTTTTAAGATGAGAGGAAGACAGTGACTCACACAATTTGCCCCACCATAACTGTGACTGTAACTGGTGTTACAATGACCACACTGCCAACTGGAAACTAAAACCTTCACCAACAATGGTCGGAGTCAGGAACGTTCACTTCGTAACGTAGCCTTTAAGACTCTGGATGAGATAATGACACAATGGGGAATACAGGTGTCTCACAGCACCTGTGTTGTGCAGTTCACTCTGTGTGGAGTTTACAGGACTGTGCTGTATAGATAGGTGAAATGATTTCAGGGACTATAGTGTACTGTGGGGTGGGATGGTCATAAGTGGACAGAGCTCCCAAATTTACGGGACCCAGGTTTGAATTAGATCTCCTATTGTAGTACCCTTCAGTAATACTCACCTTGAATTGCATCGGTTAAACTTATCCAGCTGCATAAATGGGTAAATAATTGTAGGTAGCTTAATATTGTTGTACTGAACAATATCAGCCAAATGGATAAATGGAAATGTAAAGTGAAATGATTGAAGGTAGTGTTGAGCGGCCGATGAAGATCAATGTAACCTTGAGGGGAAAAATCTCAGTTGTAAATATTTAGCTCAGCTCATTTAGTTGAATTAGTTGGGCAGCACGGTCGCTCAACAAGTAGCACAGTCTTCGTGCACTGCCTGGGCCAGTCGGGCATCAGTTTCAGTCTGGCACAACCTGTGTGGAGCTTTCTTGTTCTCCCTGTGTTTGCACGGGTTTCCTCCCATAAGTCTAAAGACATGCTCTTCAGAGTAATAGGCTCTGGACTGCTGCAACCTTGTTTGGGATAAGTTAAATGGATTCATAGAGCCTGTACATTTCTTGACAAATTTAATCTTAGAAACGGTTTTCCTGCAGAGGCATTATCTATTACGCAATATATGTGTTTATGTGTAGAGCGGCATTTGGAACTTGTCAAATGACATATTAAACTGCCGATTATGATTATGGTTACTCATTGTGGGAGGAAGTTTTTGGAGAGGAAGCATTTTTTTTCTTTCACATAGATCACATGCAAAAAGGCTGCAAACTCTTTCTCAAATGAACTGTTCCTTCTTGATCGTACCACTGACAGCAGCATTTTCCGAATCCAAAGCACATAGGTTATATTCCAGGCTTTCTTTTGTGCTTTGTTTCCTTTCAGTAACACGACCTGACTGAAATCTTGAATTTCAAGGACAAACTCTCATCTGCACACTACTGTGAATCCTTTTGTAGTTATACCTGGCTTCAGCACTGTCTATGGATGGGGTCCCTCAGGACAGAAAGTTTACCTCTACTGGACCAAGCAATGAGTCATTGCTGGAGATTTGGGGGTTGTATGAAGTGACTTCATTGAGGCCATCTTGACATCAATACATAATGAGATTTAACCTACATATGCACTGGGCCAACACATTTTGCAGTTCAGCGTGGCACACCAGACTATTCCCAGAGTCTCTTCGGGAAACCGGCGTCATCAGGGAACAGATACAAGGGTTGTAGAGAACCAGTTTTTCAGAAAACCTGCCTTGTGCCTGCCTTCCTGTAAATTTTAAAGATACTATTAATTGAAATAGAATTATATATATTTACTATTGACCTTTATTTTGCTGATGGTGCACTGATAAATACTTAATGATTCACCCATTCTTACAGCAGGGTATTGTTTATCCGTTCAGCACAATTACCTCTACTGGGGGCATTACAACAGGAGGTGGGATTTAAACCAACAGCCTTTAGACTGAAGCACCAGACTGTAACCACTAGAACACCTGCTACTGCTGGTATTGCAAAAAGAGAAAGAAATGCTACCCAAAAGATATTTTCAGAAACACGCACTCCGTGGATGCGTAAACCTGTTGATGAAACTGAGGATTTTGGCAAACGATGAATTGCTCGCTTTTTGACAAAACGTCGAGCAGCTTCCACCGCTATACGGCAAATGCCCTTGTTGGAACCTGACTGGAGAAATACCATTAAACCCAGGAGGAGCCAGCGGAGAAGCTGTGTATGCTTTTAAATTCCGTCAGGCACTAAATGACACAAAAAATGTGCTTATGTCTATGTAAGTACATTTTCATACCTATAAAATGACAACTGAAGCACTCCTCTGTTAAACGTTTAAAGGAGTGTATGGTTTGTATCAGACTCCTCCCCCCCTCTGGTGTTGGTGTGGTACAGTCCCTTCAGTGATACCCAGTAGGTGGACGCCAACAGTCCGCCACGACGGGGGTCTCAGAGCCCGACGTGTTCAGGACGCTGGCAGCTCCGGACGCCTGGCGCTCGTCCGCTGGTCCCTCCGGCATCGCTCCGTGCCCACAGCACCATGATCGTAGAGTAAACACAGACACACCGGTCCGCGATCCACCAACGCCGCTTTCACAATAGGTAAGACTTATTGTACTCTTGTTTTGCATTATATTTACTGCTTCACACGAGGATGGGTGTGTGTCGTTTATGCAGCCATAGGATAACACACAAAATGGTTATATTCATTTGGAATACATAAAACAAAACACAGTGACGGCTTGATGACCTTTAAAGTAATCATATGTTACTTTCAGACTTGATTCTTCATAGACCAAAAAAAAAATCCCCACAGTCAACAGTGTTGACTTTAGAGAACAGTTTGGAAATGCCACATTGTATGAATTTTAGTGTCTTAGTATAAAATCATTTTGGGGAAAAGTGTCACTGTGCTTGAGGTTTTTTTTCTTCTTTCTTTTACAAAAATGTGCACATTAGCTTATTTATTTTTGACTGAATTTGAACTGTGTATAAATGGTAGTCCAAATACCATGTTCATGTTGCCCTGTGAGGTCTGATGTGTGATGGGCAAAAGATAGGGTTATACCAACTATGACCAAATGTGACAAATCCAGGTTTCTAATTTGAAAAGGGCAGTGTAGAGGTTAGAGATATCTTCTTGCAGTCTGGAACTCTCTGGGTTGAATCCCACTCCTGCTGTAGTGCCCTTGATCAAGGTACTTACAATGAACTGATCCATAAGAATCCCCTCCTGTATAAATGGGTAAATCACTGTAACGTTGAAAATTCAACATTTTAAGTCACCCTGGCAAAAAGATTTCAGCTAAATAAAGCTTAATAAAAGAAATCCACAGTTTATGTCACTTTTGTCAGTGCAATGACTGCAATGTGGAATAAAACACAACCATGTGAAGGCAAGGGTTTAGAATTTTTACTGAGAGTGCATGCTTTTGCTATCAGCCCCCAGTGGCTCAGTAGGTTTTACAGTGTGTAAGGGCCACTTGGAGCTCTCTGAAAACTCCAGGCCAAAGAGGACCATCCTACAATCCATGTATAGTTATACTGTTTACCAGTGGCAGTCCATCATATCTATCTACACACAAACGTATGAACCTGAGGTATACCTTTACCATTCTGTGTTAAGGTGGCAGTGTGATCTCCCATGGTTTAAGGGTAATAATGTCAGGACTTACCCTTAACAGAGCCGGAGATGTGAAGTTAGCTGAAGTCTCGTTTACAAGTGGACTGGTGCACTTCAAGTAGTTACCAAGCATGATTCTATAGTGTGTCTGTATGTTCCATTTTAATCTTCTTTACCCACTTCTGCAGCTATTTTCACATGGTGCTTGATAACAATGAATAGTATGAATAATGAGAAACTATATCTTTCATTATCACTGTACTGTTTAATGCCAATACATTGTGTGAGGTCTAAACATGTCTTTACAGTTTCAGCTAATCTTAGATGTATTCATACTTAATCACTCATGGCAGCAGTAACTCCATAATCACAAACATAGACATGCTCCAGATAACTGCTTCACTGTCTTCATTGTGTATGTTTCCTCACACACATGCTCCATGTAGGGTTAGCAAGATGATGTCATAACATCTTTCTCCTCTGAGTATATGCTTCTTGACCTGTGACCCTCTTCCTGCCACCCCTAACATCGGTAAGTTCAAATTATTATTATGCTTTGTAAGTTATTAACTTGTGTCTCCCATCCAGGATACTAGATATAAACACTTATTCAAAGATTAAAAAGAAAGAAATAAGAGCAATAGTTAATCATTCATCAGCAATATTCTTACAGTGCATAGTGCAATCCCAGGGCAACCCTTACTCCTTAGGTAAAACTTTCTAGACAAAACAAATTTATTTCTTGGAGAAGGTGCTGGAAGACAGCCAAGTTGGGTGGGGGTGAGGAGAGGATGTGGGTGCATTTATCTTTATCCACCGGTCCACTGGAGTAGCCTTTTGGAACACAGGTGCTCACTGCTGCAGGACCACTGCTTCCTCCCAAAAGGACTTCATAAGTTCAGGAAGGCAGTAAAAAATGGGGCGGACCTTGAAGAGTTATCAGTCCATTAGTGTTGTTTCATTTAATTCCAATGGACCTGTCTTAAAACCCCCCACCAAATATTTGTTCAAGACAGAATCCAGAAGGAGAAATTGAAGCTGGAAATGGCACCTATGTAATGGTGTAACAGACACCTGCCATCAGAAGATGTGACAGCATCTCTCTTTTCATTCTCTGCTCATACTTGTTGCTGGGATGAATCCCCCAAGGAGCAGTTATTTTATCCTTTAGTTTGTCACCCCACATCACTGCATGTCTGAGGTAGGCTTTGCAGGTACTTGATCAGAAGGTCACTGGATTCCCCTGTCACAACAGCTGTCCTTCTTTGGATCAAATGTGCAGTGTTTGATACCTTGGTAAAAAAAAAAGACCCCGTGCGTGGTGCTTACATGTGCTTTCATGTTCATCTCAAAGCAGTAAATGTTACAAGTTAAAAGAGGAACACAGTACAGAGCAGAAATTTGAGATATGACTTGGGCACAGAAATAAATAAACTGCTTGCACGAGAACTGCTAATGCTCTGTCAGAACTGTGTTCCTCTGCAGTGGTATTTGCTACATCCTGCCCTATACTGAAAACTTTCATGTGTTACAGTACCATGAAAAATTGAGTGTTTCTGGAGAAGGGAGTCATGGAAACACCAAGACGTTCACATGAATGTGATTTTAAAAATATGCTAATATATGTTTATGGTACCTACTTGGTGATGTGATTCTTGGTGCCTGCTTTGTTTTTTTTGTTTTTTTTTTTTACTGTGGCTGAACATATACTGTTAAGAATGAAATACTGTTGAAAATCATTAACCTACAAGCTGACCTACAGAGAGCTATTACTGGACACAGCTGTGATTGATTTTTTTGTTACGGGTGCCAGTCAAAGCTTCCAGGTCCCGTTCATCCCAAGTGATTGTTCAGGCTGATGGATAAGGACAGGTTCCATCTCTGAAGGAAGACAAACATTATGTAGATAAAGCTGAAGAGATAAAGATGGATGAAAACTTTATTGCTTGCATGTAGTGTTAGATTTTGTTTCCAGGTTCTGCTCCTGGATTAGGGTTAAGATAGGCAGTAATTTTAACCTTGATATTTTGAAAAATGCTATCCAGATTCAGTGTTCAGGGGGCACTGGCTGTCCAGACAGATATGTGTTATCATTGTTTTGAAGCACGATTATAACCCTAATAACACCCTGCTTACGCCACGTCTGGTCAGACTGAATTGTAAACAAGACCTCATGTTTATCATTCATTACAGTGTCTGCCATTTCACAGTGTAAAACAGAACTGTAATGATTTCTTTACAATTACTTTGTCGAAGGATCACTACCAAGCAAGAACTGAAGACAGGCTTAATTTTGTACGTCACCAGATCAACAGATTAATTTTAGTGAATTAAAGTTTGTATTCAGATTTTACATGTAGCCCACTGGATCAAAGTTGAACAAATTTAATGTTTGACTTTCATTGTGAGCAAGATTACTTCTGCACACATGGCAGCTTGCTTCTTCTGACAGATCGCGCTGCAAAATACCTAGTTGGAAAGGAGCTTTGCTATAGCTAAATGAGTCAACAAAATGAATCATTATTTATGAATTGATGTGGAAAATACATTCAGAGGAGTGTGCGCTTGGCTTGTCAGGAAAAAAAAAAGATGTTGCAATGATTTTGCCCCAGTCAGAAAACCTTCATTCTGTCATTCTGTTTTATGACCTTAATGCAGCGCTGTGTTAAACTAGTCATTTGGCTATGTGGTTAGAAATGGTATGATTCTGTGTGACATCTGTCAGCTAAAGGTGAGGGAAGGAATGTACAGGTGCAGTCGGCTGAAACATTTCAGATTTCTTTGCCTTTTCAGTCTATTTCGGATCGGTTGGTCTGCAGCTATATTTTGCAGTGTAGCTTTGCAAAGACAGAAATGCATTAGTCAAACTGTTTGCTTGGTACCGTGAAGAAATAAACATCTGAAAGTTGCATTTACGATGTGGTGCTAGATAATGCCATTTAACATAATGCTTGTAGAACCTTAAAGGAATGAAATACTGAAGCAGTGCTCATAAAAAGTTGCATGTTACTTCTGCAAATGTACGTCTGAATTCTTTTGTGTTCACAATGTATGAATGTAAACATCCTTGTTCTGGCCCTGGGCAATGTGAACATTACAAAACCCGGTAATGTTCTGTTCTGATCTTGCCGGGGAGGAGTCCTACAGCCTTGGATTCTAGCAGGAGGCTAAAGATTGTGTAGTGCAGAGAAGTCCTAGGATCCCCTGGGGCCAGTCGCCTCATACACGCAAGTCTCCTTCGGTGTGTGGGGTGTCTGGAGACCAGCCACTAACTGTTTACCTGAGAAAGCATTGTATGGATGGAGGAAGTGTGGTCCCTCCCTGTTGTAATGAACTCCCTGTGGAAATGGATACCACCTGTCTGGTAGGGATTGCTGTGGGTGGACACTTCATCGCTCTCATCTCATCTTCCTCTCTGATCCACATCTGTCCTTTCCTTTCATTCCAATATCTCCTTGTCCTTTGCCACCTCTCTGCTCAGCTGTGCTCCACTGCTGGCCATTAATTTTTCATAGGCAGGGACAGCACTTATCCTTTGCCCACTATAATGCTGTCTTTGTAAAGGGCACTAAATAGGCACCGGTGCAGCCGCCAAAAATTAACATGTTTGAAGTGTTTAATAACAGTGATGTTATCATATATTTAACCTCCATGTTTGTGAAGCAGGAGCTGGGTCTGAAAGGGTGGGGGACCACAGAGCATGGGTAACAGGCATGGGGCAGGGCCCTGCTTCAAAGCTGTCCTCAACTAAATCTCCTGCTTTGTAGCATACGGATTATAGCACGTTATTTGGGATGGCTTAACAGCTTTGTGCTAGAAGCTGGTGTAGCTCATCTGCACACAGGCACTGCCATCATCTCCCTGGTGTTTTTCCCCTCAAGTCTGAGGTTTTTTTTTTTTTTTTTTTCACCTGGAACCCAACTGGGCTGGACGACAGACAAGGTCAGGTCTTTTGCACACTCACTGTCCACCCCTGACACCCCCTAAATTTATATTTCTTTTTTAGATGACACTTTGCCCCAAAGCATCTTGCAGTGGTTTACTCATTTATACATATATATGGAGAAATTGAGGGTATATCCCTTGCTTGTGGGTGCTATACCAGGAGGTGGAATTCAAACCTGTAACCTTTGAGTCCAAAATGATAGTTTTAACCACTACAACCCCTGCTGCCCCTGGCAGATTTCACCCATTTCTAACGGCTTTAACACCTGCTGACATGAAAGGACTTTTTAAGCCAGCCAAAGCCCGGTTATTAACTGCTTACCCAGAATCTTCTGGTTTGGCTTGCGTCCAGCACAATATTTAAATTTAATGTTCGGCACTGCTTACTAGAACATTGTTTTAAATGGCAGATGATGCACTGATTGATTATTAACCTTCAAGACTATTATCGCATACCTGTGTTGCTAGCCTGTGCTTTGTCATACCACTTTAGTAGGTACGCCTGTTTTATTGCCAGCTGAACTTTGAACACCACAACGTACCAAAAGTCTTGCACAAATTGTCCTAGGATGGGTCCACAAACACAACAGTGCCTTCACTTTATTTCAAGGGCCTACACAGTAACCACTTCTCAAGCTTATAGAGCATCTTTTATGTGGAACACAATAATAGCAGAAAAACTGTGCTGTTTAGAATGAGCAGAAACTGTGTGAAGCTATCAAGCTAGCGTGGACAAAGAACTCCGTGGAGCATGTCCAGCACCTTCTTGCTGAATTTATGCTGTTGTACGGGGGAAAGAAAGTCCTGCTTTGTGTTATTAATGTGGCGTTTGAAATTTGCATCCATTAAGCTGTTTCCTTCCAATTTTCCTGACGCATCACCCACAACCTTCAGAAGGAGGGCTGACTTGGGGTTTTGGTGGTGATCAGAGCCACGGGGTTTTTTCGAGACCCAGAGAAAATCAGAACAGAGAAGTGAAAGAACTGAGTGGGAGAGGCAGCAGTTGTGCAGGCCACACTGAATAAGTATAAAATGGAGAAGGTCATGGGTTTTGACAAGACGGAGCAAAGCGATCATCATGCAGGTCTTCTTGAAATCCTCAGAGAAAGGTTTCTCAATTACCGGTCATTTTGCACTATTTTTGGTGCTGTTACTGCCAGTCCTCTGTGTATACTTGGCAAGTGGGAATTGGTGGATTCAGACAGTTAAAAATAAAATAAGAAGTGGTGCACCCGGATTGCTTTAAAAAGCAGAGAACATCTGTGAGAAAATGAAAGTTATGACTGATGTTTTTAGCATCTGTAACCTTTATGTTGGGGAATAGGAGGGCATGGGCTATGTATGGCTGGGGCAGTAGGAGGTTTGGGGAGTATACTCCATTTGTAGTTCTTTTCCCCTCTGTGAACCTGGAGGAACCATGAAGAGAACATATAAAAGTCCATAGACACTGAACTAGATTCAAACTTATGTCCAAATCCACACCCCGGGAGCTGTGAGCTGTAAAGTGCTTCTTACAACATCAACATCAACATCAACAACATACCTTAGACCTGATTTTACACAAGAGGGAATTTTGCCCCTTTCTTTCAGGCTGTGGCTTTCTGGCTTCACTGCAGGGATGTGGATATGCTGTCACAGCATTTTGTGTCGCCTTAAAAAAGTCAGAGTGCAGCCTCATGAGTCAGTATATCTGCTGGACCACACCAATTCGCAGCGTTCACATAGAGGGGATATAAAGCAGAAAATCCAGGCCTGCACTGTCCTAAATTTCAGTGTTACCCAACAACGGCTAAAGTGGAGTAATTTCAGTAAATTGTGTGAAATGCTGAAGAACACTTTTCCTGCAACTTACTTCTCCGTTAAACTGGGAAAAAAGAATTCAGGGTGCATTAACCCAGTTGGACAAAAGGGTCCGGCTCTGCCCCCATGACAACCGAAAGAATATCAATTTGAGCAGGTCTGCCCAGAAGAAAACAACTAGCTAGTCCCAAGTGACAGCAAAGCTTGCTGGATCTTTCAGAGTCATTGCAGGTTGTGGATTGCTGAAAGCTGACATCCCAGTGGATTCAGGATTATGGATGATGGTGTCATAGTCCCCTCCTGTTGCCACCTCTGGTGGCAGGAAGAGAGCGTGGCAGGGTTCCTGCTGGTGCACGTTTGTGGTACAGCAGGAAGCTCTCCTCGAGGGCATGCTGATGAAGCAGACGGGGAAAGGCAGCGGAAAAGTGCCACTGTGGTGCAATCTAAGCTGCCGAGGTCATGTGACATAACGATAAATATTGGCTAAGCCTTGAAAAACACCCTGACCTGAGGCAGTTGCCCTCTGAACGCACAACTTTGCATACTTGATGTTCAAGTTATAAATCACAGTTATGAGGGCATCTGGAGTACGAGTGTCATCGTCATCGCGGTTCCCTCATTTGTACAGAGTATGCCTTCCTGCACCAAGCTAAACAGTCAGATTTATCTTGTTGTTTACTATTAAAAAATAATAGATTGACATTTTTCTTGTAATGTCTGTGCACACAGCAACTGTTTGCGTTCAATGTACAACATCTCCTTATTTGTGGGCCCCGGTACGTTTCTATGGAGACCGTTAAGACCAGCTTCTTCGTAGTAACAAAAGGAATAGGTGGGCTGTTACATAGATCACATATGGCTCAAAGTGTGGTGGATAACTGAGAACTTGAAACTGATAAAAAGATAAATATAGATACCTCTAAATGTTTTGCTTTCACCTCTAAAAATGAATATTAATGAAATTATTTCTATCAATGGAAACAGTGGAAACACAATAACAATGATTTTTAATCAATGTTTCTTGAATGATTAACTCTTTCAGTGTTACAGAATCGACGCGAGATAATTTATTTAGCTCTTTTTTTGGTGAAAAATAGAGGGCTCACATTTTGTTACCAGTGCACCACAGCACTTTATCAGTTGAACGGACTTGTGCATGCAGTCATGCAGCGAATTCAATCAAAATCCCGGTCAGTAAAGGCTGAGCAATTGAGAGCTTAGCTGGGAAGAAACCTGAAACACCCTGTGGTCTCTAAACACCAGGGTTGGCCATGTCTGCCTTAACCATTCTGTTGGTGAAACGCTGTGGTTTGTGCTCCCCGACTCTAGAACTCGTTTTAATCAATATTTTAATTTACTCTTAATAAAAGCCAAACAAATCAAAACAAACTATATACAAAACTTTAACTACAAAACAAAGAAAATACCCTCCCCAAAAACATGGGCTCTTATTAACTGCAGTAAAGCCTTGGAAAATACAGACATAACTTCACCTTGAAAATAAGTTGCTGGGGTTGGGCTACTCTTGGTTAAAGCTGTGCCATCTGGGAACATTAATTTGAGCAGTTTCAGTGTGAGACTTTCAGTGATATTAAAAATGAATTGCACTTTTAATTTATTAATTATTGCAGTGTTGTGGGGATTCAGCAGCGCTTTTTCATTTCGGGTAATGGAAGTGAGTCAGAAGGAGACGCCACCGATGGCTCGTGATGGGCCGGATATAGGAGGTGACTTTTCACTTTACATATGTGTAAAAGTACTCCCTGTGGACTGTTGTAACAGACATGACAGCATTACGTAGGATTGCGCAATTTGCTGACTTCTGAAGATGACTTGTCCGTCCCTGTGTGTGACTGTTTGGTCACATGACATTAATAGGTAAAACTGATTGCGGGAACGTCACCTTTAGTCTAACTCCTCTCGCAGTGCTTCCATCCCAACCCACCCCACCCTTCAAGATGAAATAAGATAACTCTAATGGCCAAATATGTCATTGATGACGGTCTTTCAGACACAGTCAAGACACAGAACATCAGCATGGTAGGGTGACTATATGATATCAAATACTACACATGTACTTGCTACACTACTGCATACAGGAATGTGTATGAACATATCTAAGTAATATGAATTTAAAGGCAGAAATAACTGCAAGATTAAATCTAAACAGGTGTAGCTGGTGACGCATTAATAAATATATTACTTCATACTAAACATTGTGTCCCATTTGCATCTGTTAGTTTAGAGCTGGATGCTGACAGTGGGATCTTGTGTCTGTTCAGATGGGGATATGGATTATGATGTGTACCTCACAGGCTGATAAGAAACAACTTTCATTTTTGAGTCCTGACTGTCCTTCCCAGAAAGGAGAGCTCGGAACATGTGATGGCCGGTGGTGGGAAGAGTCTGTGGTAATCTTGTTTGCACACTTCTGGTTTAGGAATTATAGAGGTCTTGGAGTCTGGACAGGTCCTCAAACCCTGACCTTCTCTGCTGACCAAGATAGTGCTGGCTTCAAAACTCAGACAATCACACACCAAGCTAGGATTTATCCAGTATATCCTGAATTCAGTATGAGCTCAAAAGTGAGGGTGTAAGCCATGGATGAGGCATGTGTGACAAAGTGCGCCTGTAGCAAGATGGGGTCTGAGAGTCACCCGGAGAATTGCTTGAAGAAATGTGGTGAGCCAAGGTAGATGCCTATGGTGGGATGGATGGTGGGAACTTCATATGTGTGAGCTATCAGAAGGAATTTTCCCCACAGCATTACTTGAAGTAGGTTGCTACATAGTACCGGCACGGCTACATTTTGTTCTTTGGAATACAGTGACTTTTTCTTGCATGCTGGCACTTCTCATATGCTCCTGCTACTGTTTCCTACCCCCTGCTGACCAAATTTCTCTCTCTGAGCCACTCTCCCAGCAAACACTGCTCTAGATCATGGCAGTTATTCATAATAAGCCTCATACAGTAGCTGTATTGTACACAAAGTTATGCTGCAAGTTGGCACACGCACTACTTCCCTACTGTTCATTCAAAATTTGCATCATCTTTATTTAATATATATATATTGTGAACATCAGTGACATCTCCTCATGTCCTTTATTCACTGCAGAAATGTAGGTTTTAATACTTAATATTTTGCTCATACTGACCAATATGTATGCCAACGTGCCAGTAAGGAGCGTACTGACGCTTTTTTCCCATTTCAAGCACTGCTTCACGCTGTTGCTCCCTTGTCTTTCCTGAGACCTGGGCAAGGGGCCTGCTTGGACTGCAGGCTGAGTCCACTTGGTGTCACGACCCAACTGCTTGGCACACTGCAAGGAGGTCAGTCACATTCTCACTAGTTTTTACTTCCCTGCGGCATTGCTGAGGAGCCCTCGAAGCTGCGGCACCGGGTGAACATTCTGGTCTCATTACCGGTGCTGAGTGACTAGTCGTCACATGGACCTGAGAGCCAGAGCTACATTTAACAAAGGCGAAGCACCGTGGACAATTTAGCAATTGGATTTTTTTTTACCAGTAGAACAGGACCGCGGGTGGAGCAGTGGTTATATAACTGGGCTTGTGAGTGAAAGTTTGCATGTTTATGTCCCAGAAGGGGCCCTCTGTTGTACCCTTAAGCGGGTTGCTTTGGCAAAATGTCCATATCTATTAATTAGAAAGTCGGTTTTAAAACTGTAGGCTATGGAAGTTGCTGTGCATCAAAGTGACTGTGAAGCAACTGAGAAATGTGATGAAAATAATTGCAGACATCTGCTGCACAAGGTGACTTTATCTGCACTAGAAGCAGCTGAGTGTTTTGAATACTTAAGTTCCATCAGTTCATACTGTAAAACAAAGACTCTTGCTGAACATGAAGTTCCCAGCATTTTATTCATAGTCACTGTGAGACCTGTGAAAATGAGCATTATAACATGTATTGTTCTTTACCAAATTGTTCTTTGAGCCTGAATTAGTGCTGAGGTGAAATTAAGCTGCCATCATTTTCTGTGTGTCACAGAACACAATAAAAATATTGCTGGTGAACACTTTTACGCACCTTTCCTTGTAGGAATGAGTCAGTCCTCATTGTATGGAACACAGATGTGTACAAAACGTTGAGTAGCACAAAACTGGATCAGTGTATGTCTTATGTAGTGCAGCCATGCCTACTTGGACTTACAGCCAGGGAGCAGAAAGTTCATCCTGGTTATGAAGCCATTCATGTTATATTGAATGACCAAACAGATCTTTCAGCCGACTAGTGCACCATGGGTGTAGACCAGAGTTTACCCTCTTGGTTGCTCAGGTCACCTCCATTGCTACCATTGCTGTGCAGGCTTCTCTGTAGTGTTGTTAAAGGGGGGGAGGGGTCTTCAGCTGCGATGGCTGTTGTTTCACTCTTACAATAACAGTTCTATAGGGGTCTGTGCTCATGATGCAAGCAAAACCACACATGGTACACAGGAGCTGTGAGCTGTGGTCCCCTTGGTTTACTTCAGTTTAGTTGCTATTGGTTACGAGTTAAACACGGTAACTCTATACATTAAGGACACTCGGTGGCTCAGCAGGAAGCACCAGTACCTCAGAGTCCCCGGGTTGTGCATTCAGAGTCAGATCCCCATTTAGTTGAACTTCCAAGCTCTTCTCTTGTTTGTGTGTGTTTTCTCTGTGCTCCAGTTTTCTCCCACAGTCCAAATACATGTTTCAAGTCAGTTGGATAATCTAAATAGCCTGTAGCAGGTGAGTGTGCGAATGAGTAAGTGTGTTACATTGCTTAGCTATATAAATGGGTGAATGATTGCAGGGAATTTAGTAACCTGTATGTCTCACAGTAAGTTACCTTGAGTAAAAATGTCAGCTAAACACGAGATAATAATAACTGTTCCCCTCTTTTGAGAAAAGCATCTGCTAAATGGATAAATGTGAGGCTTTATACGGTAGCAGAGAAGAGTGTATCACTAAAAGGTACAGCAGTCAAGTCTGTCTGAGAACTTGAACCTATTACCTACTTATTGTAAATTCCATCTTATTTATTACCCCACAGTTTTAGCTGAACCAGAAATTTTCCCACTTATTCTTAAGGGACACTTCTGATATATCAATGCATGGTAAGGACCTTGCTTACCAGAACTATAGCAGGAGGTGGGATATGAACCCAAGTCCTTTGAGTACAAGAGGGCAGGCCTAGCCACCCTGCTACCTGCTACACCTTCTCACCAAGACTGAGGCCTTTATCTAATCATAGTTCTGTCATCCAATTGTCTTAACAGCATCATTCTCAATGACCTAACTATGAGGTTACCATACTCATATTACGTTCCATCCATTTTTAATGTTCATTGGTACATGTGTCTCGTATGAATGGAACAAGGACAAAAGGGTGGTTTGTGGTGGTGTCTGGCTCAAGGAATTGTCTGTGAGTAAATCTGACCTGTGATTACGCTTCCCTTTTGTCCTCTCCTCTACCTTCACCTGGTTACACCCTCGCTCTCTCTCACTCACTGCCTCACTGTGAACCGGTGCAGAACACTTCTGTGGACCCAACAAAGAGAACCGGGGTGAGTGCTGACATTTGGGGGGGGGGCAAGGAGACACACTCACAGCAGGGGTCCCCTGTCTACTTCTGACAACCTGCTCTTTTCCTGGGGCTGAAAATAGACATTAGCTCCCGCTACAGAGTGCCACCTGCCGCCCCCTCTGCCCGGGTGTAAACAACAAGCCTGGCAAAGCACACTGATTCCTCACCTCTGTGGTGAGGGGGACTATCTTGCAGACCAGCTCTGGAATCTCAATCTTGTGTGGATGGCAGCTGGCACTATAGCATACACTTCTTCACTCTTGTACCCCAATCCTACCCACTGCCTGAGCCAGTAGCACACATGGGCCAGACAACCCTTATGCAGGTGAAAAGCTCTCCATTGTGCCCGAGTAGTGCATAGTGGCACTGGCCATTTTGGCTTTGGTCTCTCACTTTCTCTCACACTCCTGTGAAGGGAGTGTGGGCAGGTGGAGTGTATGAAAGAATGGGAGGAAAAAGGAATATGAAGGATCTAAGAGTGGAAGCAGGAGAGACAGGGAGAGTAACAGGCTGAGACCGAGGTGTGGCAGGTGGGGGGAGCTGGGGGAAAGTGTCTAGTCATAGGCCTGCCTGACATTAAGCCTCTCCCACTCCCTACTGCCATGTAGAGCTTCTCACTCTACTCCTGGCTTCCCAGTGACCAAGGACAACGGCAGACAGACACTGTCATGAAACATTCATGTGGCCATCTCTCCTATGTGCCAAGCCACCTTTCAAGCCGCCTGAGGGGATCCTGTTCTCGAAACCAACCAGCCCCCCGATCTCCATTTTCCCTACCCACTGCTCCTCACCATGAAATGTCACTGATTTAGTGACTTTACCTCAGGGGGACAATATCAGGCTCTGGGATCTGTGTTTTTGTTGTTTGGGTAAATAGACTGGGTTTGTTCTACACATGTTGTGCTGCAAACACACCAACGAAGCTGGTAATTCTTCATTGTCAGACGTCTTCTGTCCTCCAATATGACAAAAAACACGTTAATGAGTCCCCTTCCGGGTGGTTGTAAATTTCGTTCTTTTTCCAGCTTTCTAGAACAATATAGCTCATTGAGACATCTGTTTGTAGCTGGAAATATTTAGATGCTTCTTCAGACTCAAACATATATGTAATACAACAATAAACACACACACATATATTGCTAGTTTCAGAGAGTATTTGCTGGGTGCTGAGTTGGGGCGATTGCTGGTTGCAGGATGTGCACATAAGATGTTGAGAACCACTGTCAGTGAAGCTGTCTGTGGCTAAATGCTGTTTGAATGTCTGTCATGGCACTGCAAATGGTGTGTGGTGTAGGAGGACAGGAAGGTCACAGCAGCACATCTCACACCTCCCCTAAAAGAAATGATGTCAGCAGGCAGTGAGATGCAGTGGTGGGGTGGGTGGCACTGGTGGAGTTGACAGATGGGCCGCCTTTGAGCACCAGCCCTCATCCCGTGCACCGCTTTCTGCTGCATTTTGTTGTCAGTAAGCATGCTCAGTGTACCATAACATCATACAGTGTAGTATGGCATCATCGCACGGGGTGTTTCTCTGTGGAGGCTGAGTCGGCCTGTGTGCCTTGTTCTCACTTCCTTCTCCTTAGCTCCGATGACAGGAACAAAGGGGTTACAGGCAGCATGCCAGAGATGGGGGTTTATTTAAAGAACTCCAGAAAAAAAGGAAAGATGTGAACTCATCTGTTGCTATGCCAGAGGTGGTTTCTCTCTCGTTGCTATAGAAACTGCAGCTCGTCCTCTGTCTGCCACTGCGTGTGTGTGTGTGTGTGTGGGTCTGCAGACAGTAACACAGGATATGCACACGTAGTCCAGCCCCTGTGAATCCCAGCCTGCAGGCACACATGGTCTCAGGATCACCATGGAAACGTGCAAAGCCACTGCGCTGACAAAAAAGCTTTAATGAGTGTTTCTTCCCAAAGCAAAGCATTGATTGTAATAGCATCACTGACAGCTTGGGGGGGATGAAAACAAAACAAAAGCCTGTTAACATATGTGTTTGAGAAAACTGCCCATGGTGGTATAAATGTGTTATTTATATTGTACTCAGTATCTTTGGACATTGAGCCATTAGATGGAACATCAGGAGAAAAATCTTTATATAGTTATAATCTTTATATGCTGTTTATTTAACACTGGCACTCCCTCTAGTGGAGGCACGTCACTGTATACAGTACACAGTATTGTACTTACTCACTCACCACCTCTGAGCAGTTAGCTGGTAGACTGTTGACATCTTAATGCCTGTAATAAAATGCTTGATTTAGCCCTTACCTGAACATTATGCCTGAGCTGTTCATCTTCCACATGTCACCACTGTTGTTCCCCTTCCCGCACTGTCATCGCCATAAATGATAAGTGATCTCTCATCCTTGTTTTTCTGTGTCTTCTTCCTCCGTCCTACCTCTCATGGTTATCTTCTTGTCAGGCTACATCCTACTAAAACTGTCCAGCAAACAGTAGCATGGCAGCAAGCAGAGGACTGAGTAACAGAGTCAGACTGTAGCTAGAAGGTTGTAGGTTTAAGTTCTGGCTAATGTACCAACAACTGATGGTCACATTTACATTAATTTATTTAGCCAGTGTTTTTCCCCAAAGCGATTTACAATGTTAAGCTACTACAAAGTTCTACCAACACCATCAATTCAGGGTAAGTACCTTGAACAAGAGTACCGCAGCCGTTGGCCGTTCTAACCATTACACCACCTGCTACCCCTGCATATTCAAGAATGTATTGTGTTAGGAAGAATAAAGTTTAAAAAAATGTATGAGCTGCTGTGTGTTGCTTTTGACAAAATAGCTTAATACTAATATTCTGTCTCACCTTGCAGTTCCTTTCTGTTTCTTTGCCTTGCATCCAACCCTCTTGAGATGACGGAGGTGGAGCCTGTTCTAGACTTCGCGTCCTCTGGGCGTTCGGGCCGCCGGAACGCCCTCCCTGACATTTTGGGCTCCCCTGCAGGTGTGAGCCCCTCAGACCTGTCACTGAAGCTGGCTGAGCTTTCCCTTACAGGTGGGGCAACCTCTCCAGCTGCATCCACCTTGCCCTTCTTCACCCCCAAAATACACTTCATACACTCCATACACTCCACTGACCCCCCTCCATTTGTCACCCTGGCTGCATTTGATACCTGTGTCCTACCTCACCTGTGACCTGATGCTCTCCAACCTTTGTCCTGGGCATGACATCTGTCTGACAGTGAATCTCTCATCCTGGTGCTAAAGTTGCCAAATGTAGTGAAAATGTAATCAAGTCCAATATCATTTTTGGGTACACTATTTAACCTGGAATATGTAAATCTCATATCTGGATTGTTGTTCTTAGATAGAAACATACATATATACATGCAACAAACTTACAGAAGGCTACAGCAGCACACATAGAAGTCAGCAGTAATGGAAGACAGTGGAAGACTAAATGACTATCACACTTAGAAAATGTTAAAGAGTACAAAATAGACAGCGTGCAAAAATATAACAGTACTGCGAGCTCAAAAGCACGTGGACAATAAGTTGTCAGTACCACCCCCACAGCATGAGGACTCATTTTTTGAGCCCAGTTGCCACTATTAATGCAGCATGGCTGAAACTGTGTGTTTATCTGAGTCTCTCTGTTGTTAATAACTTGACCAGCTTTTCTCTGTACGCTCCTCCAAACCCCTCTAACTTGCCAGATGGGCCAGATGGGGCTCAGTCGCCCAACACGGAAGAGCCCCCTGCCCCCTCGGAGGGGTCAGAGGGAAAGGAGGGATCATAAGAAAGCCAAGCTGTTGCCACACCCATCGCGGGGAACCTGGACGAGTCTGAGGAGGACAATGGGGTGCGTGTTTGAGGAGCTGACGCCATGCTTGAAGTGAGCGACTGTTAGGTGCCACAGCGAGCAGAGCTTGGGCTGCTGTAAGGTGCTGGAACGACCAATCATCAACTACCCGAAGGACAGCTATGGGGAAGAGGAACTGTGAAACACCAAAAACATGAGAGAGAAGAAATTGACTTCTTACTGTTTGTTTTAAGCATTTTAACAATCATTCAGAACCTTAATATTTTTATGAAACCACAGGGACATTTGTGTTCTTGAACCAATGCCAATGCTGATCTGTCAAGAACCTTTTTTGCATTCCTTTTGTAAAACAATGACCTGTTGTAGAGTGCACATTGGAACGGCGCCCCCAGGGGGTGCTGGCATTTTCCTGTGGGTGGTCCTGTCGCACGTTTGCTGTCCTGCCTCGGTTTTCTGTCTGAAAACCCCACAAGGGTGTGAGTCTATGGAATCCAGATTAATGCATAACTTTCTCTCCCATCATCTCTGGGACTGGGGGTTGTCCTGCCATGGTGAAGCGGAGGGAACGTTCTGCATTTACCTGCGAATTCCTTGATGGATGCAGGCTGATGGTATGTTTTTTGCGAGAGGTTCGTGGTGCCCAGCTTGTGTGTTTAGAACCATGTAGCATAAGCCCAGCAATGACCAGCTGAGTATCCGGTTAAGTGGCCGAAAGTGTGTGACCACGTGGTGCAGGCTTTTCATATAGATACATACCTGGACCACCAGCAAATACACTGACTAAAAGTGTACCACTGCCAGTTGTCATACACCCTGTCCTTTTAGTTTACCTGAATTTCCAATAATTCTAACGTGAGGTACAGGGGGTTGTTCAGTGTGTTTGTTGGACTGTGTGATTTCAGGGTGAGCCTCTTCTGTCTTTGTGATCTATTCAAAGCACTTTCCTTCTGACTGCCCCACTGTTGCCATCTGCCAGATTCCAGTGTGCTTGAGCTGTGCTTGAGCTGTCAGCTTGCACCTACAACCTGGAAAAAGGAATGTTTGGCTGAGACCTTCATTGCCAAACTCTTCTGTCTTTGTGAATGCAACACACCTTGAAAAACAAATTTAGCTCTTACCAGGGTGGTAAATCAGCATCTCATATATTCCTATTTAGTTGCAGGGCAGCAGGTGGTGTAGTGTTTAGAGCTGCTGCCTTCCACCCATAGATCCCAGGTTTGAATGCCACCTCCTGCTGTCGAGCACCTGAGCACTGCAGGCTGAACTACCCCAGTGAAAGTTGCCCAGCTGTATAAATGAGTAAATCGTTGTTAAAGACTTAACACTGTAGGTTGCTTTGAGAAAAGCAACCGCTAAATGGGTTAATAAATGTAAACTGACTCATAAGCTCTTTGTGGAGCAGCTATATAATGTCAGCAGGATGCAATAAAGGCACAAGCCAGCTTCTGTGCCCTGGTTTCAGAAACTGATACCCATATTCGCCACTGACAAAACCATAACTAAGTAGGTTTAATTTAGTTTTGCTCAGTTTTTTATTCCTACACACTGATTTTACACCCAAAGTGCTGTATGCGTGGAGTCAACCACAAGCATTAAAAAAAAACAAGGCCTCAGATCCAAACATTGTATATATCATGATGTTGTCTATCTAACCAGACTGCAAGCAAGCAAATTGTACTTTAGAATTAACATACGTGTTAGTGTTTTCTATTTGAAATGTATAGGTTGTTTGTCAGGTGCCTCTTATTGGAAGTACAGAAATCCCTATGTGTTACTATTTTAAACTAACTTCACATATCTGTGATTTTAGTATTGACTGTAAATTTGCAAACATAAAAACTGAAAAGGAGTTAATGCCTTGATTTTTATTATTTTCTAAATCTGTTATTTCTGTATATACTGTAGAATTTATATATATTGTTGTGATATGCTGGAATAAATACACAGCGCTGAAGTATATTGTGGCAGTTTCTTGTTTGACACAAATCTAACTAGTTATACACTGAAATCTATTACTGGTACAGTCAGTAATTCTTCCACTATCTTAATGCAATTTAGAAAAAATATAGACCTTACTGAATAAAGTACATATTTAGAGTATCATTGTTTGCCCTTAAGATTACTGTTAATAAAGCGTAACTTTATCAGCACTTGATGTCTGCATAAATTACTATCTGTTCAAATAAAATGAGTGTATAATAAATCAAAATGCTATGGTCTTGACAGAATAACCTAAGGTTGTTTATGTATCATTTGTGTCATGCTGGCTTCATATACCGTATGCATGCTGTTAACCTGTCATTTATTAAAGTGATTTAGAAAATAAGCAACGAACAACATAAGCAAGACATGTCATAGGTCAGTGTTAATGGAAACTATTTGTGACAAGAAAAGTGATTGTAGGCTTACAGCAAATTCTGTACTACTGGATTGTTTCCACACATTACGAGTTTAAAAACAATAGTGCATCACTCAAGATCCAGCCATCTGCATAGAAAATAAGGTGCACGTAATTCTGTCTTGTCATGGGCGAAAGCATGGACTTTAAAAGTGTATTTGTATTACATATTCAAAACAATGTTGAGGCAGGGACACAGATTTTAAAAGCACATAATATGTGTGTGAAATCTGTGAACATATGGCTGTATGGATTATGTATGCAATTTGATTGGTCAGCTCAACGGATTACCATTTGTCTGCGCCGACATAGTTCCCTGTGGAAATTAAACCGGACACCGTGTATTGACCAGTGCACACTGTACACCCTTGTGTGGGTCAAGCACCTGACTGAGTGTTGGCCTGGCTGGCTCCGTCACGTGAGTTGTGCAGTGTAATGTGTCCTCATGTTGGACAGTAGGTGGAGGCACCCCTTCACCATTCAGGAATGTGTGTGGCATCTGCGAGAGAAGGAGACAAAGAGACTGGAGCTGAAAAAGAAAAGGGTGAAAGAAAGAAACAAAGCCATACTAATACCGCTGGGTTAACTAGCTGCCTGGTTAAGACTTTCCTTGCGACAGGTGTGTGAAGAACGTAGTATCATCACAGCCACCACAATACAGACACTTTTTAGGACTTAAACAGTTCACACAGTGCTCACAGTGTTAAATGTTCTGATGTGTGTTGTCAAATGCAAAGAAAATATAAGAAGTTCGATAAAATATGTTTAGTAATCTGTGGCCAGCCTGTCTCAGAGGGTAACTGTCTTGCTGGCAGAGAACAACTGCTGGAAACACTTCCGGGGGATGAAGGAGGCAGGTGTCACGTCTGCTGAGCTTTTACTCTACTGATCAGTTTGATTTCTGCTTGTAACCTTAGTTCTAAATACACATTTTACCACGTAGAAAACAGCCGTCACTGTGGTTATTTTTTCATTAATAATTCATTCTTAGATAATGGATTTCAGTGTTTGACTGTAACTGACAAATACGTTTCCTTCCACACTGTGCGACAACAGCTTTTCCAGTTCATCACATGATACTTTGATTTCTGCCTTCTCTACAGCCCTCCTCTTAAGCCTTGTCTTGGTGTCTTCTCTCCTAGATGGTGTTGCTTACAGCAAAGGAACGGGAGCCATCTGTGCGACTGACTGGAGATTGCAAAGAGCAGCAGTTACAGCTGCTTAAATATGCCTCGATGTCTGCCCATCTGTGCCATTTCTGCCACGACAAAGGCAGATAATCCTCACCCCCCCACCCCCAACAGCTCTGGTCAACTTTCCTTTTTCAAGAATAACAAGAACAGACACGGTTGCCTATTAAATTTGCTACAGATGTTTAGATGATGTGCACTGTCTGTGACAGCAGAACGCACGTTTCTAAGAACATCACAAGGCATATCCTAGGTTTTGCATACCAACTAGCTTGCACAAATAAAACAAGAAAAAACTATTTCTAATCCTTTTTTTTTAACTTTCTGCCTTAACTATGTGAGTTAGCTTATTGCACAACCGTTGCTCTAACACATCAAATCTCCAACTGCGATCAGACAAAGTTTGCTGTGTTGGTTACAACTACCAAAATGCCACATGTGCCCCCTGAGTATAAATAATGAATAATCAGTCCTCAACCCCATTGTTTTTAAACTGTCTGATTTAAGTGGCACCAGACTGGCAGAATAGGCCACCAGTCCCCCGATGACTTTGACCTGTATACATTGACTGATGGTCACTAGGGTGACAGGGAGGTGTCTCCAGACCCCTAGCTGGAATTTCAGAGGGCAGGGGTGCATTTTTTAAAGGCATAGCATCAGTCTTACTGTATGATTATACATGTGCCTGGCTCTTTGTTGCCATGGAGACTGTAAGGTTTAGCTCATAAACCCCACCCAAATGGGCAGTGAACACAGAACACAATGACACCACCTCCACATCGCTGTCTTGCACCTGAACGGTTAGTGCTATGAGATAAGCCTATAACCTTCACAGCTGCATGGTACCTAATATCCAAGCTAACCCATCAATGAAAAAAGCTTCATTTCTGTACTTCCATGTGTGGTCTGAAATGATGGTGATGATGCCTCAGGGCCACACAAACATGCATAAACACTCAAAAACTCCCTGTGGAAATAAAGGTGTGGTGGCAGCGAGAGATGTGCAGTCATAGCTGAGAATATTTCAGCGTCAGTCCCCTGGGAATGAGTGTGAGAGTACACGTCTAGAGCCAGACAGCGCATGAGTGTGGTGGGGGCTGGTGGAGGTAGGAGGGTGGATTGATGCCTGAAATGAAGCAACACCAAGTGCTAAAAATAACTGACATCATCTCTACATGACGCAGACATGTTTGTGTTCCTAGCATGTCCCCTTAAACTTATGTACTTTAGCATTTAAGACTGTGGATAAAGTATTTTGGGCATCAATGACACAGTTAGAGCTAAGAGGTTAAAAGATCCTTTACAAAAATGTGACCTTTGATTAGTCCCACAGTCCAATACCCAGAATGGCGTTTAATTGTACATCTCAGTCTACTGGGCAATATACCCTTTGCAAGTCCCAGAAATGACACTGATGAGTTCTGAACCCATCTAGAAGAATGCACATTTTGTTAATAGAGTACCGACAACATTGCAGTGATGGACAGAACCAGAACAGGAAGACGGTAGTGTGGGTGGAGCAGCGGGTATGAGCCTTGGCCAGAAGGGCGCATAGCGTGTGTGTGGTGGCACGTGTGTACGAACGTGCAAACTGACAAGTTGAAGAGAAGGAAGGAGAGAGGAGAGGGGGAGGAAGGAGAGAAGGAAAGGCAGTCTGGGAGTGCCGACGTCTACCCTGACCCCCCCATCCCACCCCCACTCCCTCAAGACATGAGAAGCCAGTCGCCATGTAAAAAGGCTTATGTAACTGCCATCTTTTATTCAGCAGGCAATTGCTGCTTTCCCTTGTTGCTACAAGGAGCCATGTGGAGTAGCACCGTTGTCCTACGGTGGCTGGGGGCCCCTGCTAGGGGGTTGGACTGCCATGATAATCCAGGCTCCAGGCCGTGGACCACCTGCTTGGCTTGGGGTCAATCCACCCAGGGGCCTGCTATATTGACACCATGACAGCTAGGACTCTCAAATGCATTTATCAATGCCACACACAGCCAGAAGACCTGATTAATAAAAGTTAAGGTTTATATCCCCTTGGCACTCTTGTACACTGTTATAGTCTGCACAGAGGTTACAAGTTTTTCTTGTGTTTTTATCAGATTTTGCAGTGTGTCCCAGGTTCCTCCCAAGGAGCAAAGATGTGTTTTAGGCAAACTGGTGGACTGGCCATAGTGTGTGTGGTTGTGTGTGCGCAGGGTGTAGACAGGTTAGGTGGCACCCTAGGGTTCTGGGCCAGGCTCTGCACTGCCATGACTCTGCATTCAGACAAGCAGCTAAACAAATTCATATTTGGGAGGGACCAGTGGTAGAGATGTTATAGAAAGGGACTTAAAAGAAGCAAAATTCCTCCAGTCACCTACATCCCAGCAAATTACTTTGTCAGACATATCAGGTTCATTACTGCAGTTACTCCTTTTAGAAAAACCTCACCAGAGAGTACAGAGCACAACTCCTGGGTGACATCACCACAGCTCCCAGCGGAGCCTCTGATGCTGCTGAACTTGTGGTGTCATATGACCAACTGCCTTTCTCTGTTGTTCTTTGTCTTCAGGGCTTTATCCTTGTACCATCCAATCAAAGCCTCATATATCTCCTCACAGCGCCTCCTCACAAGTGTACACAATTCAAGCTGGTTATATCTCGAATGTAACGACATTAAACCATGACATAAATGTAAGACCAAAAATGAAAATGTGTATGATTGCTGGATGTCCAGATAATCGATAAGCTGCCAACTGCTCTTCTTTTTTGGGTTATTTTTCTCACTATGAGCATTTGACAATCATACTAATCAATAATGTACAACATAAAGGGTACAGGCCGGCTCATCCTTTGCTTTATCATTGTCTTGCAGCTCTGACTGGCTCCCAAGATGTTTCATATCCTCCATCTTTATCTATGACTGGTTAGTAAAAAACATTTTAACACATAACAGTACCTAATCATATGAATAATCTAATTTCAAGGCTGAAAAATCCAGTGAGAAAACATTGCATTCTGTTTAATAATTTTGTGCTGCTTCCTGCTAGACGTCCCTGTGACAGGCAGAGGGTGGTGACCCAAGTGATGAACAATCCTCAGGGAGAGGTTAAGGTTGAGCTGCCTCCAACTCCAAACCATTATTTTTTTAGTCAGTGGAGTCTTGTAGCGCAATATCTGAAATTTCATTCATCTGACTCTGGTCTTTTACATGCCCTTCAAACTTATTTACAATCTGTGGCAGATTTGACTTTCTCTTGTTTCTCCTATTATGGTCCCCAAAGTGCGGAAATCCCTCTCCAAAAATACCACAGAATCTCCTGCTCTAGGCATCTTTAAATCCAGACTTAAGACCAAAAGGTTCACATCCAATTTTAAATTTAAACCAAATTTCCGTTTCTGTCTCATCTTTAGTTTTACTATTATTTATATTATATTCGGTTTGTATTAGTTTGTTTTATAATTCTCCTAATTTGTTTTATTTCTGTAATTTGCATGCCTTTATCCTAAAAGTATTATTTAATTATTGGTCTTTGTTAATGTTTCTTCTCGCTGTAGAGTGCTTTTGAAGGCACTGCAGAGTTAGCATTTCTATTGTAATGATGATGACAATGATAGTGATTATTATTATTATTATTTTTTTATTATTATGTTGTTTTTGTTGTTGCTGTGATGTAGTTCTTACTGTGTCCCTAACATTAGAATTTACTTTATTATTTCCAATATATCATTAATATATTCCACAATCCAAGTAACTGATGCAGGCTCACAGGCACACTTCTCACAGCCTCCTCGGAGTGAAAGACAATGAAATAATTTTGGGACAGATAACTAGAAAGAGAGTTCAAAGCCAGCAAAGATGCCCCCCATATTGTACTGCCAGTAAAACAATGTAGCCAGTTAGTTCAACAACTACTTCAGTATATTGTAATCTTTGTGTTCCGTTGGCAGACCACAGTGAAATGCACTAATGCTCACACCATTAAAAAAGTGAATTAGTCACACGACTAGGGCCATAATGGAGCATTCTGGGAACAGAGTGTGAAGATAGTAGTGTGCAGTTTCTTCTTGTTCTGTCTTATTATTTCCAGTAAAGAAAGTTGTGTACTCAACTGAAATCATCCTACCAGAAACTTTCACAAGCAGCCCACCTTCACTTTTTTACAGAAACAATAGATATGTTTGTAACAACACAATGAGACTACAGCTTTACACATTTTTCTATTCAATTTCTCTGGACATTTGCAAAGTAATTCTGGTCCCAAACTGCCTTTTTTGTCATTGCATTCATTGCCTGTAACATCCTTCAAAGCTTTGCCATGACATCAGTGTCCCCCTGGATTACTCTGATGACAGCAAGTCCCAGTCAAGCATCTGACATGTAGCACCTTCCATTTCCCTCTTACACCTTCTGCATGTGTCTTTTAAGGGTTAAGGGCCTTTGGCATTTGCCATACTCTGCAGCTTGGGCCACCCATGGTCCTTACGTGGGACTCCTCAAACATCTCTGTCCACAGATAAGCCGCAGCTGATGCCTGAATGAACCAGGCCACTGAATTTGTGCAAACAATACAGAGTACACCCTCTTTATTAGAACAATCTCAAAACAGTTGCCACAGTTCAAAGGCACATGGAAATACTATGTGCGGGAAAAACAATTATTCAAATTAGCTATTGGCTCCGCACTTTCATTGTCAGTCACACTGATAACCGTTCTGGCAGCTACTGTATTTCATGAGACTTGGGCAGTTTGAAATCACACTGGGAACTGTTTTATGCATAATACAGAATTATTTTATCATTCATTATTTTTTAAGACAAAGCATAATGCATTTGAATAGGGGAACCTGCAGCTGCAGAGTTAACAGTGGGCAAGTTCTAAACCTTCAATGTAGCTGACTGAACAGTCTCGCTCCTTCTGGCTGTTAAAACTGCCTCCTTTGTTCTAACAGCTAGCAGGCTGCTTTTGGCCCCGGAGAGAAGGGCAGCTGATATCTGCCACCCCATTGTGCTGGCTGAATGATGCAGTGGCCTAAATCACAGCCTTGCAGCCGCTGCCTTTTCATGTGCTTGTATTTTTCCACTTGCACGACAACAATAACAACAACAAGCTAGAACAGGGAGAAATGCAGGGCAGGGTGGGACTGCCAACTTGGGGTTTGTGCAAATTTAATACAGGGATCAGGGCAATATTTTACTGCACTACTATCAAGCCAAATCACATTGCCCTAGAGCGCAATAAAAAAGTATGCTAAAACTAATCTGATGAATTTTATTTCCTAGCCTACATCCCTTTAAAGAGGATGAGTGTTCTTTGACAAAAATTTCACGAAAAAGAATACATTCCATGAAAACATACTTAATTGAAATTAATTATGACAATCCTGAAAAGACAGGTGTTTAGTACAGTAGGTTATTTAGCATGTTCATATAAGATGACTGTATTTTCTTACTGGTTGTGCTTCACAGATGCTGTTTTTGGTGGAAAAAGTGCTAAGAGGTGAGTAAAAACTTATATGTCACGGTATCTTAATAGAGGCAATAACTGAACCATACACATGGATGAATGAGAACCAATTACTTTCTTGGTTTAAAAAAAAGAAAAATGGCTGAAAAAAATGTACGGAAACAGCTACACAACCATATCGTACATTTATTTTTAAACAGTATAGTTTCAAATAAGGATGCTGATGTTGCTGTACCTAGCAGAAAAGCAAAGCCAGGCCATCACCTAGGGGAAGCTGCAGCAAAAGTTATGAATGGCATTAATGTTAGGTAAATGGATTGTGCCACTGGGTGTTGACTTAGTGAAGTTAGCCCTCTACCCACTTAATCCCTCCATGGCTACAGTGGTGACAGGAAGCTCACGTCTTTTGGCCATCTTTCCTGGAGCTGCATTTTGAGCAGCTACTACAGACACTCCAACAAAACTTGAGCAGAATCTTACCTTAAGACCTCTAATGTAAGGAGAGCAGTACATGAAAAAAACATGTCTGTGCATTGGCAACACAATGAAAATTCAGCCCAAAGCAATTCAGTTCCAGTGATGTGTCTGAAGTAGGATGCTTTTCTAAAGAGAAAGAACATAACAGTAAGTCATCACTGTAGGTGTGACTTATCTAAATGGGTCATCATATATAGGAAATTCTGACACTTAAAATACATCCTTACCACTGCAAGATTATTCTTTAACCCATTAAAAATTAAAGTACCGAACGAAACACCAATCACACGTTTTTTGTTACATTAACAATAAATATTACTCGTATTATTAGCTCTTCAAGAATTCCAGTACTTGGCAAATAAGCCCGCTTGTCTGACTGCAGCCTGACAAATATGTGATTAAAAAGAAAACACACTGTCAAATCTGAAATACAGCAAAAGCAACTTGCTGTTCAGATATTTTAAGATCAAAGATAACTTTCCGAAGGAATGGAACTTAGATTATCAACATAAACCTGCAAGCTAACATTCACCCGGAGCAAAAGAAAATAGAAAACTCATCTGCATATCTGATAGAATTGTAGGCCAAACACAGTTATTTATTGCCAGTGTTGGCCACAGGGGACCACTGCACATTAGCATGTATGTTGTGGGGAGCCAGGGAAGGGGGGGTCTTACAGCAGACATTGTGCCTGCAGCTCCACACACAGACGAAAGCAATGGGATGTTATGCAACATTGGTAAAATTACAAGCAGAGCCCACACCGATGGGGGGGTTTGCGAGGTTGGCACTGCAAACGCTACGTGCCTGGCCCTCACATCACCTGACCATCCAGCCCATACCATACATAACGCTAGCAGTTTCAGCCTAGTGAGGTGGAATCTACGTGGGTTGTGAAGAGTTAAGACCCCCTTTGTGGCCACATTTTCATAAGAACAGAAGAGTAGTATTGCAAATATTACTTTACTGATTCTTCAATTAAATTGCTGATTTATGGCTTGATATTTCTGGGGGAACCTCGGCTGTGTCTGGTGCCAGGAATGAGTCTGATTCAAAGGAGTCTACAGGCAGTAATAACATCTATAGCGTGGATTCACACAGTACCAACCAAAGTGGGTCAGGCAGAGTGGTGGCAAAGTGCATTGAAGGGGAAGGGGACGTGTGGCCTGGAGTGTGCGATCAGAGGAGCCTTTCTGTAGAGAGACATGGAGCATGGCCAGTCAGCACTGTTTCCTCCTGTTGTAATCCCAGAGAAAGTGCTGTAGAGGCTTGACTGGCTCCACAGTGATGTGAACATTGGACCAACAGAAGCCAAAGAAATAAGCAATAAATGACCCTGTAAGGTAAACTTACTGTATCCTCAACCAGTGTAACTGTCTTGGAGCAATGAATGAATTTTAAACAGTTAAAAGAATAAGGCATTTCTGTTATTATGAAAAATCTCAGCCAACATTTATGGATTCTTTTATATCTGTTATTTTTAACTTGCAAGCAATTTCCTTTGGGATTAAAAAAAATCTATTTATCTCCCCATCTATCTGAATATACTTATATCAGGTGTTTGTCTTATGAGTGAAACACTGATATTGTGGTATTGTTGTTCTATCTCACTATTTATATTAAGTACCAATGCATGTGACAAAAACAAACGGGCAAATCCGATTAAGAAAAAATAGATAAAGTGGTAAAAAAAATCTATTTTTATCCCTACCTTCCAGGTCTGAGGTGTGTGGCCAAGAACAAGGCCATGTGACAGCTTCCTGTGTCCTGGGTGCATGATGCACATGTGCCATGAACATATTGCCCTTGAAGAAAAAACACGATGCCCATCCAGTCTTGTAATTACGGAGCATGCCCTCAGGTGCTGTTCACAGCCAAAGTTGTTAACTATTTCAATTTTGTCTGGAGCCACCAGCCAGGGGGTGTGAGTGGGTGGCGCTGCCTCGCACCTGTAATGGCACCAAATAGTGATTCACAAACTGCAAAGTCCTGTTGCGTTTAATTGTTGCATTCTTGCATTCTTAAGACTAATGAAATGCATTATCTTATGCCAGAAGTCATAGTGCTGAATGTGGGTATGATTTCCTTGGCCTTTTTTAATTTAATTTATTCCCACATGATGAGGTCATCCTTGCAGAGATGACGTGGATTTGACCTCTGAAGCCCTGCTCTCAGCATTATTATTGGAAAGTGGTTTCAAGATATTTTTATTTTCATCTGCGTGGAAGCAACATGTATTCTTCCAAGAGAATGATGCCCACCTTAAGACTTAGTAGAACTAACCAGAAAGATAAAGATTTAGTCCTGCTTTACTAAGAAAAATACAGTGGAGACTCAAGGGGTGACAGTCAGCGGTGCGTGTATCATAGCTAATGTTTACAGGTAGGGCTGGACACCCTCTTCCACATGCACAGACACGCACGTACACACACACACACACACACACACACACACACTTCCTTTGTCCTGCAGCAAGCTGGTGGTACCATAAGTATGAGAGACTTGGACGGGGAGGCACCCGAGGACCATCTGCTCCCTTCTCCCCAGGGGGCCACACCGGCTGCATGCTTTCCCAAACAAGATTAATCGAAGCAGAGCTGGGCAGAGGGCCAAGGCGGAATGGGCCGGGGTGCAAGCATAATGGAAAATGGAGGGGCGAATTCCCGGTGGCAAGTGGGAAGAACCTAAGGAAAGCTAACATTTAAGATAGAAGGAGACAAAGCTTGCTAAGTCTCCATTTTCACACTGTTACGAAACTGCACAGCAGACATGAGTTGGCTTGTAATGGACGTGGCTCCCTAAAGCAGGGACCTTTACCAAGTGACTGGCAGACAGCCTTTTCATGGAGTCCTAAACCAGAAGAAGAAGAAACTCCAACTTCTGTCAATGGGATGCAATTCTGAATACTGATACTGCTAAATAACAGGATCACATTTCCACAACCCTTGGTAACTTAAACAATTTTTTTTTGCCTTAATTGTTTAAATAAACATGATTAGTACAGCTGCTGAGAAAGAAAAAAGTCCCTCTGCACACGCTGCAACTTCAGGAACTGCATTTTGGGATATATGTAAAACAACTTGCATTAGTCTTTTTAAAGTTGAAGGCACAAAGCCAAGACAGATCTTATTGTTTTGAGAGCCTTAATCCATAAATTAAAAGCTAAGAGCAAGTCTTAGTCACTCAGTATCATTGTATAATAGTAATTGATGACGTATATAACTTCATCATATTCACATCTTAGAATGTGATCTAAAGTGAAGCTCATAACTAAGTTATGAATATAATGTTACATGAGCTTGGAAAGCTGATTAAAGGGCTCAGACATTTAATTTAAAGCATAAGAAACATGCTTTAAATTAAATTAAAAATTGCCGACTCAGGCCAATAAGAAGGCAGTTCTTTGAAAATACTGAGAGTGTTAAATTGCCTCCCTTGTGCAAAAATGTCACTTGTTTAAATCTTAGATCCTGTTATGGCATCTTGATTCTTTAAGAAGACTTAAAAAATCAGCTTTTTAAAAAGCATAATCATAAATAAAATCCTTTGTTAACAAATATTTTACCTCCTGTGGCCAAATTATTGTATGTATTTGAAACATACACTCAACTCAATAATTTTGAATTATTACCAGAAGCTATATTTAAGGAACTTGGCATAATGACTCAGGCCAAAGCAGCATGGCTCATTCCTGCCAAGTAAATCAGAATGAAGCTAATGCTATAGTGCCCTTTAACTGTGGGGATGGGAAACTAACTAGGCCACCATTGATTGTACTGGTGTCAGCAATGTTACTGTTAGACACAAATAAAATCAGTCTTTCCTGTCAGCAGCAATGAAACTGGCTTCTGAAGAACTAAGTTTTATTTACACACATATGGGAAAGCTTGCAGATTGTAAGGTTTCTTTTGGCCTCATTTTTTTACCACAGTATTTTGGGAAAACCATCTAAAAGATATTTCCCATGTCACTTTTATGCTAACAAGACATCTTTTTCCTCCCTTTTATCCCAATTGGCAAAAATGCATCATCTTGCACTACAGCGTGCGTCTCTAGCATCTCTGCTTGAATGACCAACTACCATCTACAGCTCAGTCTTTACAAAACGGTGATCATCCCAGCAAATCTATCTTCCTGTTGGACACACTCTATCAAATCATAGAGTGCTGTGAAGAAATATTTGCCCCCCCCTCCCGATTTTTCTTATTATTACATATTCGTCACACTGAATGATTTAACATCTTTAGACAAATGTAATATTAGACAAAGAGAATATATATCATAAGAGAACCTGTACAAACACATAACATTGAAACCATTTAGTGTGCCAAATATGCAATCAAATGGGAAATCAAGAAGGGAGTAAATTCTTTTTCACAGCACTGTATTTACAGGGCCTGATCACTCCGCACATGGTGGACATGTTCATCCCCCTCTGGTCAGTTGGAAGCTCCACCTGCAAGGGGTGCAAAATCAAAAGTGTAAGTTCTTGGTTTTGAGTCTAGTGTGGTGAAATAAGCTTCCTCTCTCCTCCCTCAAAACTGCTGAACCCCTTCAACCATTGAAGAAGGGTTGCAAAACACATCAATATTGCACTCATTTCTCTTGTGATCTCCAAACATCTCCATGAATTTGCACTAAATCATCTGTCACCTTCAAATTTCTGTCACAGAGTCAGTTCTATAGGTAGCTGCTCATCTAATGCGTGCTGGCAAAAATTGTGTATTTGCAACCAACGTTCTTCATCTGCTGTGAAATTGACTTTTGTCATTCTGTAATTACTTGACCCTTGTTCTCAGTGGTCTTTTGTTGAGCAGTAGAATTGCTAAGGCAATTCTATTGTCAGTTTGGGAATTGTGGTTCAAACAGGGTCATCAAGTTTTAAAACCGTGTTGCTTTTATTCTGATGTAATGCAGTGTTTCAACCAAAAACATGGAAGGTACTGGTATTTTATCTAAAAGGATTTTTTTCTCTGCAGATCCATGTCCACAAGAATAACCATATGGCAAGCAATTAATAATTGATTAAAAGGCAACTCACGCTTAGATGATGGAGATTGGATATTACACAACTTTGTGCTCCGTGCAGACACACCCTAGTGTTGCTCCAGGTCTTCTCGCAATTGGTCTTTAGATGCTGACACAGGACGACAAGTGAACTCAACCGTCTCTGAGGCGCGATCGCGGGAAAGCAAAAAGAGGTTTTCCTGAAGTCAGTAATGAGAAAAGCGAATAAGAAGGAGCTTGGGAGTTCCATGGACTCATTGTTTAAGAACTGTTCATCAGTATCCACAAGCAGAGGGTCACAGGGTTCATGTTGAGTGGCCACGTGGCTGGTCATGAGTTCTCAGTTAACCTTTAATTGTGATGGGTATGTATGATGGACAAGGTAAACAGGACATAACCTTCTATTAACAAAAAAAACATAGCATATGGAGATTACCAGATTACTCTTCACTCATCTTTTTTAATTTAGCCTTGACTGAGTTCTGCTGTGACCCTCTCTAGCTCATGGGTGACAGTTTGCATTGTTGTGGTATAACCTAGGTTGCCCGGAGAGGGAAGGGAAAACAGAACCTGAGAGAAAGGAAGGTAACCTTCTGACCCCTGACCAAAGCCAACCAGATGGTAGGAAGGAGGTGAGGAAGGAAAGGGGAACGCAGCCACATACAAAGGCACTGTACTGGTAAGGCATGTTTCTCACAACCCATTGCTTACTTGCCTGCACCTGTATGTCTTAGATAAGATGCTTGTCACTGAAGTTTTTGAAGCAGTCTTTGACTACTGTTTGCAGGATTTGGGTTTCTTTCTCTATGAAGCTGTCAAAATGAACAAGCACAACAACAGTAAATGAACTTCACAGACTTTAAAAAGGTCAAACAAGTTTCTGTTTGGTCTTTCTAAAACGAAAGATGTTCTTACAACATATTGTCTAAGTTATTGTATTGATCAAATAAGGTCATATGTCCCAATTTAGTGACATGTTAGGAATCTATCATTTTCACTCGAGGAGAAATTTTAAGGAGCTTAGTTGAGGAATAATGGACATAAAGAGCAGCGCTTCAAAAATGTTATAAATGGAAAAATGGCCACTCACTTTTTTGGACAGCTGTTTGATAAGAGTTTGGGAGAGACAATACATTTAATGTGAAGTTCAATGCTTTGAAAACCTAAAGTGCTGACAGAAAAGGCAGCTGATGTTTTAAGCTATTTGTTTAATATTTACGTAAAGATGATGTATAAGATAGTGAACAGAGATGCGTCCCCCCCCCCCCTGAAGGAAACACACAACTTTCCTTTATTCCGTCTCAAGCAGTGGTGGTGCAGTTACACAACCGCAGGCCTTCAGGCACAAACCCGCAAACGTTACCCCCCGCCATCACTGTCACACAAGCATTACGTCTTTAAAAGCCTTACATAAAGGGCTAGCGGGCGGTGCTCCTTTTAAACTGGTTTTAAATCGGTTTTTAAACTGGATTTCTACAGGAAGGCTGCTGTTTTCCGATAGCCACCGTTGAGCAGCTGCGGTAGCCTTTCATCCACTACTCTGCAAAACATTCGCAATGCCGCACTGTGTAAGTATTTTATATAAGCTGTATGCATTCATAAGTAATATTGTTTGTATTTAGGTGACGCCTTTGTCCAAGGCGATGTGCAGTTATGTATGCGTAAGTCGTTTACTTGTTTATTGCATTTTTTGGGATATTGCTTCCAAAAAGTTGTCACAAGACAACGTGAGCAGTTTTAGGACTACGCCTATATGGTGTTTATTAAAATTATACGAAAAAAATTACATATATGACTTTTTAACTGAGCTATTATTTACGCAGTAAAGCAATCTTTATGCGTACAAATGACATGCAATTAAGGAGAAACACAGTAAAGCAGCTCAAGAAAACAGTACTGGCCACATGTCTCGTGCTATTGTTTTGATGGCTTACAAGAAAAGGGTAGGAACTGCAAGTCCCATCGTGCCTCTAGAGACGGAGGCAACGTCACAATATCTTTTGCGATCAGCCAATTGTGTTCCAGGAAGGAGACGTGACGCTATTGCTTTGGTCCTTTTTTGCACGTTCAGAGGGGAGCGGGGCATAGTAGAAAACGGCGCGGGAACTGAGCGCTGAGAAGACGACGCTCTCGCGGACAGGAAGGTGGGTGCGATGCTGTGGTGTTTTGGTTGCTCTTTTTAAAATAGCTTGAATAAACAGTGGAAACAGTTTTCGTGTCGTTATGTTGTCAAGTAAGTTGTAGGTTTGCTTGATAATTATTTTAATTGGTAGTTAATCGACTTAATTAAAAGGACGTTGCCCCTCGGCGCGCGCTGTCAAAGTCTCCCCCTAAGAAAAGTAAACTATTTTTTTTGTTTGAAACCAGAAAATGTTTTTTTAAGTCTGTTGGATAGAGACTTATTTTTATGCTCCTCTGTGGGTTGTGTAAAAAAAGGCGCGTAAACGGGCGGAGGGGCCCCGTCTCACAGGTGGAGGTGGTGGTGGGCGGGGGGGGGGTGTCGTGGTCTGGAAGCTTCTGAGTGAAGTCATTGGACCTCTACAGTGGTATAACGATACACCCGTCTTTCAATGGTATATAAATGAACAGTGGAGTTTAAATGTACAAGTGAAGTCCAGCTGTGGCGACTGGGTAGTGAGGGGATTATTGTGTCAAGTGCACAGTTTCGATGACCACAGGAGGGTCTGTTGGTGGTATTGATGGAGACCATCGGGATGCGCCTAGGCTCTACTGACTTGCATACCTTAAACTGCTCTTACTACAGATTTCCATACATGAGCTGAACTTGTAGGCTTCGTTGGATGTGCACTTGAGCTGCACCTGCCCGTCAAGACGACGGGTCCATTGTCTTATGGGCGGGGTCCTCTACTCGCATCCCGAGCCGCTCCGAGTTCAGTTCTGCCCCAGGGATGGGAGCGGGACCTGGTGGGGAATAGGCGCTTTGTGAGGTGTCTGTGGGTCTGGTTGAACTCGGCGCTCAGCTCCACGCACAGCTGCTTCTCCCGCCGCACACAAGCCTCCTTTGTCTCTTCTAGGAGTGTGTGGAAGTGAACCATGCTTTGCTTGAGGGTGTGCGTTCGGTGGGCAGGGTGTCGCTTCTCTGCGTTTAACCCTTGGATCGGTAACGCTGATCGGGACGGTTGTTCTTCAACCCAGGGTTGTAAGTGGTGTGGAGGTGGTCTCAGGGTTCAGCTCGCATCTTAACATGTGGACGGGACGTCTGGGGGCTTGGGTACACCAAGCCGACAATGTCCTAGCGGGGATTGGCACATCTGTCAGCTCGATTGCCTGTGTAACCCTGTGCAGAATGTTCTTACTGTTAAGCTTGTTGTGTTGTCGCTGAACGCTGTGCTACAGCTGCTTGGGCTGAACAAAGAGGATTAAGGTTCACTGACAGCAGGTTTTGGGAAGGAAGCTGAAAATGATAGTCAGGGTATGCTTGTTCATCTTGGGTGGAGAGGCGATGACCATCTAAGCGGTCTTGGTTAATATTAATTCGAGCGACGACGGTGTGTTTCTGCAGGTTTTGCCCCTTTGCCTCAGTTTTCTTTTTTCCAGCGTGCCGTGTTTCTCCGATTTAAGTTGGTCACAAGAGGGCGCTGAGGGTCACTCAAATTCGTGTGCACGTGCCATTAGTTCTTTCCGTCGTGAACAAATAAACTCCACGCTGCTTGAATGAATCCTGTATCTGAGCTCGATTGGCTACCCAACTAGAGGGATTTATATCAGATGTATGACATCTTTCTTTTTTCTTTTAAAGGTACAGCAATCTTAGCTGCAATGGCATCCTCTGATGGTAAGTAGGCACATTGCTGTCTTTTGGGTTTTATGCATAATGACCTCGACCTTAAAACTTAGCCTGAATGGTCAGACCTTTTGACTTTTCAGCCCTATTTAATATCTCCTAGCCTAAAACGGTATTTAATAGACTGGCTGCTATCCAGCCATTGGCTAAACCAAGATGTTTAATATATTCCCATAACCAGTTACTTTGATTTGCAGTGTAAACTAACTGCTGCAATGGGTGTAAGTATTAGAAATGGGTTTAAGTGATCTCTGTGATTATCACACCTGTAATGTCATATCTTCACTGTATTTTAGACATACAGGTCAAGGAGCTAGATAAGCGAGCATCTGGTCAAGCCTTTGAGGTTCTTCTGAGCCCCTCAGGAACAGATTCCAAGGGCGAGTTCCCATTGTCACCCCCCAAAAAGAAGGATGTGTCCTTGGAGGAGATCCAGAGGAAGCTGGATGCTGCTGAGGAGAGGCGCAAGGTATCGCCTGACTAGAAACTTGCACTTGCTGTTGTTTAAACTCAAATATTTCAAGGGTACAAAAATGGCACTTGAAATCGGAACCACTTAGAAATTAACTTTTTTAAATATGCCCGATTCATCCAAGCAAGGTCTCCTAAAGTCATATGAAAGCATGAAACTAGGGCTGGCAACAAAATGAGGTGGATTCCAGCAGCAGGTATAATAGTGGTGAGAGGTAAAAAGGCTTTAGAGGAATGGAAACGGACACCAAAGTTTGGTACAGGAAAAGGGGATAAATCCCAGCAGGACCTTAAAGAGGAGGTGTGAGTAAATTGTGACTGATTTCTTGTCCATCTCCCTGCATTTTATGGCCTTAAGTGCTATATTACCTGTTTGGAGGGCTAATTTTTGTAAGTCGTAATCACTATGCCTGAATGTCAAGGAAGGAATTGACTTCAAATCTTGTAGGTCAACTGTCACTTGCTGTCGGTACAACAGTTGCAACCATTATAGGATTATAAGACTTGCTGCTCTGAAGCTGAGCTCTCATTGATGGCTTGCAACAAAAGCAGCTTCACATAGCAGCTGGTCTTGCAACTTATTGTCTGTACTACATGCATCAGCAAAGCAGACTTCTGTCATTTTAAGTCAGACATGTTTATGTGAAATTTTTTTTTTTTTTAATCACAGTGGCTAGCAAATGTTTTTTGGAACAGTACTTGAAGTTGATTACCTTAGTATTTTTTAGATCCCTGGAGTAAAGCATTGTACAGTTCTGTTGCATTTCATTGCAGTCTATTTTCTGTTAAATGCAAAACTTCTTTTCTTCCAGTCCCATGAAGCAGAAGTGCTAAAGCACCTGGCAGAGAAACGTGAGCATGTGAAGGAGGTTCTCCAGAAAGCACAGGAGGAGAATAACAACTTTAGCAAGATGGCAGAAGAGAAGCTGAACCAGAAGATGGAGGCCAACAAGGAGAATCGCACTGCACTGATGGCTGCTATGAATGAGAAATTCAAGGAAAAGGTAACTTGCGTACATCATTTGTGACCCAAGTTTGAACGCTGTAAATGCCATCATTTAAATTTCTTCAGTGATAATCATGTATAAATCCACTATATAGTGTTGGTCTGGACTCAATATTATGAAGCAAAGAACGTCAATGTGTGGTGTAAATGCTAATTGGGATGCCTTTTGCTTTTATCTCCATTTCAGGACAAGAAACTTGAAGAGGTTCGAAAGAATAAAGAAACCAAAGAAAGTGGAGAAAACTGAATTTTGCAGTATGGGGGATGGTTTAAGGTTTTTTTTTTTTTTATTTTTTATTTTTTTTTACTTATCCAAAGATTTGTTTCATGGCCAGTATAACTTTTGTTCATTCACCTCCCAGCTTGTTACACTGAAAGTATTTTGAAAAATGGTTCACTTTTAGATTAAGTTGTTGGTGTGAATAATCCTTGACTTTTTCTATAGATTGTCAAACCACAGCTTGGACTCTGCATCAGCTGTATTTTTACCTGTCAGGATACTTGTCCCTTATTCATAGGTTCTTAACATTTTCCATCTCATAGTACAAATTTAACCTGTACTTGTATTTCAAAACGCTGTTCTGAGCTTAATAAAGGTGCACAGTTGTCGCTTTATTTTGACTCAATTTGGCTTTAAATGCCCAACTGCCTGCTTGGTCTCTTACAGCAAATGGACTTACTGAAATGAAGGAATGAACAAGCAAGATCCTGCTTTTACTAGTTTGGATTTTATTTAAAGGGCATCTGACCTGCTGAAGACATCTAGTTACAATAGTAACTGCTGAAAATGACAAGATAATTCATGTAATTACATTGTTTCTTTACTCTGGGGATCTGCTGCTGGTCCACTAGCCTGTCTTCACTGCTGTTTTAATACCAGGGTTGGGGACCCTGGGGTTGTGATCTGGAGTGGCTGTAATGCTCAACTTCATAGTGCAGTAGAACAGTGTCAAATGTGGCTCGGAAGAAAACTACTCAAAGTAGTTTGGTTGTACTTGATGTCACCTTCCCTTGTAGTTTTGTAAGTAAATCATGCTGCAATGTTTCAATTACAATGAACTGCAGGATGCTGCCATAATTTATGCAAAGATTTAATTCAGAGAAGACAAATATAATAAGCAGGCTTGCAGTCATCGAAAGCTTGTAGTTGCCCACCTCTGGAATAAATGTCTTTCTAATCCAAGACTTGTGTCCAGACAGCTTTTAAGTGTTTTGGGTTTTGCTGTGACATCACAGGGCACAGACATCACATCACACATGATGGCTGAGGAATTTATTCATAAATCCTGCAAATTTTATCCATCAGGTTGCCACAAATGAAGAATAAGCAACACAAGGGAAAATAATACAGTAATCAAGCTAAGCATCTTGGGAAATGTGTAACAAGAGGACCTGCTAAAAGTGCACGTGACCTCAAGAGACGCTTTGCTTTGACTCGACTGCCACCTAGTGCCTATATGTGGAAGTTGCTTTTTCTGTCTTTGTAAGACTTCACAGGATATGTTTCACATAAATGCAGATGTCAGGGAATGGAAGCTAGAAAAATTACACAGAAACGAGCATTTTCTCTAGAGCGTACTTTATATATATTCTGCTTCAAATATTACGTTTGTTAAAAGGAAAAAGTAGAAATCTTGTATGGCTGGATGCTTGGAGGCCTCCTTATTGTAGTAAACCTTGGAGGACCTCCTTCTCCATGCTGAGCTGTAGCTCCGTGTTCCAGTGGGGCCAATTGTTTCTCCCACAATGCTCTCTGGCTGTAGTGCAGGGGCAGCTCTGTGGGCGTGGCCGAGCCAGCTCCCGGCATCAGTATTCTGTGTTAGTGGCTGCCACAGGGCCTCCTTTGTTCTGTCTCCCAGCCGCAGTGTGATCGGATTATAAACTCGGGCTGTTGGTGATGTTGGGCTAAACCACAGATTCAGCGATCAGGTTTGAATTACTTTTTTTTTCTACTGACCTGATTTCTTGTAGTTTAATTACAGCTATTTTTGGTGTGCTTGCTCTGGTCCCGCTGCGGTTACTACTAATATTTGCCTTAAATAACAAATCCTCACATTCCTTAGTACGTGCCACCTTATCCCAGGCAGCTTTGAATTCCTGTGGAATTCTTTCATGAAAACTATCACAGAAATGTTTTTGAAATTCTTCAAAAAACTTGACGCCAACATTAGTAAAGCAAGCTGGAGAGCTGATAAAGCAGGCAGTGGGTTTTTATCTTTGTTGTGGTCACGTCCCTCATTCTGGTTGCTGGGGCCTGGCTGTCGGGTGTTGGAGGGAGACAAAACAGCCTGTGCAGAGGAGCGCGTCCCCACTGCCTTACAGGAGGACAGGGGGCACCGCTGGCTCCATACTTGGCTGTTAACAATCAGTGCCTGTTGCTGACAGCTTCCTGCTCCTCTGGCCTTTGCTGGGACAATCCTGGGAGAGAGTGGGAACAACAGAAAGGGAGTGGGAGAGAGAGGAATACTTTTTTGTGCATTTGAATAAACAATGCTGCCCTTTCACGGTTGTCGGTTGGGCAGTGTCTTTCACAAGGGGTCATTTTTGCTCCCACCAATGGCATGGTGGAGAAGGAGAGCTGAAGTTTCCAAGAAGCAAAGACACCGCTAGGAAAACTTGGCTAAAATCGCACCGGCAATGCACCTTTAAAAGTGTTTTGCAACCCTTGTGGTATTTATGTGTGGACTGTGCTTTTCAGGTTATGCCTGATAATTGAGAAGCGCCTTCATCATAGTTGATTTACAGAGTACAACCTAAAGTCAAAGACTGCGTGAAGTGTCACAAAGGCTAAGAAACAGTGTACAAACAGAATCTGGGTTAAGCAATGAAACAATGAAACTAATGTTTAAGGCACCCAGAAGACAGCAATGTGATTAAAATCTGGGTTTTGGTCAGTGAAAAATTGAGGTTGTAGAAACCAGGCATGCAATGTAGTGAGGTGACTTCTCATACCTGACCCAAAGGTGGAAGAACAGGTAGAATTTGCTGACTGACCCTCATTTTCATTAAACACAAACCTGGGTTTTACTAGTCTTCACGGGGCTGTAATGGGAGGCAGTAAGAACTCACCTTGGAGAGAGGAATTACCTAAATGTTGAATAATAATAATAATAAGCAAAAAAATTAAACATTTGCAGCAGCCAAATGGAGACCATAGGTCATGGTGGTCTGGAGCCGATCCCAGAAGCACAGAATGTGAGGCAGGGTGCACCATCACAACCATCCATCCATTCATTCATCCTTCCATCAATTCTTGTTAACTGCTTAACCCACCACAGGGTCGCAGCAGTCTGGAGTCTAGCCTCTCTTGCAATCATTGGGTGGAAAGGCACGAAACTGATTCCACCACCCTGGCCTGGAGGCCAGTCAAACACAGGCCATCTATCACCACCATCCTGTCAGTTATTCATTATTTATTACGAATTTATAATAACGATTAAGAGGCCGTATCCATACTGCACAAGTTTATAACGTACTAGAGCCAGATCAGAATGGACCTGCACTGACACTTAGTGTCAAGCATCACCAACTGTCCCCCTCGGTAGTTATAATCACTCCATTCATCATCTGCGACTTCATTCTTTTTAAAACTACTAATAAAACCACTACAATAAAAAATTAAAACCGTCACACCCACCTCTGTGAAGAACTTAACTATGGTAAAATAACTAAAATCTAAATATAAATAAATAAATGTAACAGCCAACATATATGTGACTGTCAAACAACACATACATAATATATATAAATGCTCAAAATATACAACTAAATATATAAAAGTGAATTAATAAGTAAAACCCTACACTTAACATAAAACATGAACACACAAAAGGTAAACATACACTGACCAAAAATAAGGGTTGCAGGTCCTTGTATGCAACAACAGACATGTGTTACTTACCCAGGATGGAGAAGATGCCACAAAACCTCTTAAGGCTACAGCCAAAAGAGGCCTTTCCACCTCTCTTTGGCTTCTGCGTAGCCCCACTGCATGACGTCCATCTCCATCCTAAAATTGAGGTTGGCCTGGATTTCTGAAAACACCCCCTAGACGCCCAAGTCTGCCCCTGTTTGGACCAGCTGGCATCTTGCATTCCAAAGCGTCTGCTTGGTCACGCTTATCACCAGCCACGCCTGGGTGGCCTCGGTCTTCTGAACGTCAGGTTTGCACCCCTTCAACACTGTCGTACGTCAAAACCATCTGCGGTTCAATTTTTCTGCACAGGCGACTTACCAAGAGCCAGACCTCCCTTACCTGCTCGCAGTCCCAAAAGGCGTGAATGAGGGTCTCCCTCTCGCCATAAGGGGTCTGCAGACGGTGTGGGTGGCTGGACAGATGGTGCCTGTACAGTGTGTCCCTCAGTGGCAACTTACCCAAAAGGCAGCGCCAGTTCAGGTCCTGCAGTTGGTGGTCGAGCACCTTGGGTCGAATCCTGACCCAGGTACCGTCCTCGAGGCCCAGCAGAGCCCGAGTCCCCCTCCTCTCCAACAGGACCTTATACAAGCCCCTGTGCTTGAGGAGGGTGCCTGCCTCAATCCTCACTGCGGTGGTCTTACCCCATTCTACAGCGTGCCAGTAATGAGCAGGCCGGGTCTCGGCCTTTGGCCCGATGTTGGTCCGGGACTTCACCAGGTGACGCACTGGATGGTCCAGTGCAACTATAAACAATGTAAAACCTACAACTGATCTGCGATCAACTGACACGTGCGTTGCGCCCCCACACGTTTCAAGCAGCTTGCCGGAGCCCGCTCGCCCTATTGCTGGGTAGCCCACAAAAATCCTTCTCTGCCATTGGCTCCTTCACACGCCAATCAAGTTTTGGGCGTTAGCGCTTCCCGGTCTAAGCGCTGCCCGTCTCTCCACAGCCGTCCTGCGCGAGCTGAGCTCGGCTCCCGTAGAGACGCTGCTCTGTTTATTTTTCGTTTTATTTTGTATTATTTCTTTTCCATAATACGATTTACTGGGGGGGAATGACCACGTATAGGAAGACGAGTTTATAACTGGAGGAGGGACAGTGCAGCACTGCGCCGCAGGCCGAGGTACGTGAATACAGTACGGCATGCATTGTGTGTGTGTGTGTGTGAGTGCGTGCGTGTGTGCGTGTGCGTGCGTGTGTGTGTGTGTGTGTGCATGTGCCGGCTGCGGGGAAAAACACGCAGATGCGCATCCGTGGGCGTGTTTTGCTGCGTCCATATGTCGGCATACATGCATGACGGGAGGACGGACGTGGCTGCGGGGTTGAAACGGACTCCGGTTTCAAAACGAACCTTAAATTATTCACCCCCCGCTTTTGCGCGTCTGACGGTTACATTGTGCAGTCGGGCGATAGGAAGGAGCCACTTCTAGGCTGGAGGGATGTGTTACACAACCGTCTCCAGGGGCGGGCGTTGGGTCGATGAATCTCCCCCTACATACACACACAGCCCGCCCAGAATCCGCAGCATCCCGCTGTTCATTCATCCGTTCATTCATTCATTCATTCCCTTTGTGGGGTTACACCTTTACACCTTGTGTGGTGGGGGGCAGAATAGGCTTTGCCTGAACATTTTGGGACACCCAAAATTCTGTGTGGGAAGATGGATATTTTTTAGCCTGTACTGTCTACTAATGGACATGTGTTCATATGTGTTTACCTGTCATGAATACTTTTGTCAAGGCATTTGGAAGTCCTCTTATTTAATGACAAGAGGCCAAAGGCAAAACATAAAAAGCGCAAGTTATTGGGAGAAGGTGGAATCACCTCTCAAAAATAACCGAAGCAAATAAAAATAAATTTATATTTTAATATTAGAATTTGTAGGTGTCATACCTCCCGAAGTCAAGCAGTAGGACTTGTATATAATTCCATAAGCTGTTAGACCTCTCTCAGGATTAGATTTACGGATTTTGTATAAGTAGACTTCCTTTGTGGTGTTTAAATGGCACGGCGATGTTGTGTTTAGAGGTGTGACCTTGCACTCGAAGGACCTCGGTTTGAATCCCACCTCCTGTTGCATTACCCTTACTTACCCTGATTTGCTGTAGTGAAAAGTACCCAGTTGAATAAATGAGTAAATTACTGTATGTCATTTTTGAGAAAAGTGTCAGCTACTTGTATAAATCAGCTGCACATATCCAGACGCAGTAGGAAGGCGGCCAGAGGACTGCTGTCCTATTTAATGTACGAATGTCCCCCCGGTTACTTGTCACAGGTCACTTTTCTGCTCTGCAGTTCCTAAAGCGCCCAGCCTCCTGGCCTCATTTGCCATGGCGACAGTGGTGATGGAACAAATTGGCCGGCTCTTCATCAATGCCCAACAGCTCCGGCAGCTCCGTCAGGTGCCCCGTCTGCTGGAGTCAGCCTTCCCCACGTTGCCCTGCACCGTCAAGGCGGCTGATGTTCCCTGGGTGTTCCGTGAACCTCACATCCTGTCTGGATATCGGTTGCCAGACCAGAGCTGGCGCTACTACTGCCTGACCCTCTTCCAGCGGCACAACGAGGCCGTCAACGTGTGGACGCATCTGGCCGCAGCCCTGGTCATCCTGGTCAAATTCCAGCAGATGGCTGAGACGGTGGACTTCCTGAGGGACCCCCACGCTCAGCCCCTCTTCATCGTGCTCCTGTCTGCCTTTACGTATCTGGCCTGCAGCGCCCTGGCCCACCTGCTCTCAGCCAAGTCAGAGCTGTCCCACTACACCTTCTACTTTGTGGACTATGTGGGTGTGTCTGTGTACCAATATGGTAGTGCCCTGGCCCACTTCTATTACGTCATCGAGGAGGAGTGGCACGCCTGTGTGCAAGATTTCTTCCTGCCCACTGCTGCCTTTCTGGCATGGCTCTCCTGTGCCGGCTGCTGCTACGGCAAGTATTCGAGCCACCGGCTGCCCCGCTTCGCCCACAAGCTCTTTCAGGTGGTGCCTTCAGGCTTGGCCTACTGCCTGGACATCAGCCCCGTGGTCCACCGCATCCGTGGCTGCTGGCAGCAGGGTTGCGCCGACCCAGCTGTGCCCTACCATGGCTACCAGGTGCTCTTCTTCGTAGCCGGAGCGTACTTCTTCGCCTACCCGCACCCGGAACGCTGGTTCCCCGGCCGTTGCGACTTCCTGGGGCAAGGCCACCAGATCTTCCACGTGCTGCTGGTGCTGTGCACGCTGGCGCAGCTGGAGGCTGTGTGGCTCGACTACGGCAGCCGGAGGGCCCTGTATGAGCGCCTGCATGGTGACCTTGCGCACGACTCGGTGGCCCTTTTCATCTTCACTGCCTGCTGCAGTGCACTAACCGCCTTCTACATACGCAAGCGTGTGTACGCCCTCCTCAAGGACAAAGAGGAGTAGAGGCACTGCACTGTCAGAAATATGCACGCACACACACGCCACTCGCAGACAATACACCCGGGAGGCCGAAGACGGAGACACACACTCACACTTTCCTTGAAACAATAACTCCAGGCTGCTTCTGATCCTTTCTTTTGCTTTGCTCTGGTCCACCAAGACCAAGTGGTGGCCATACACTTGACAAGCGAGAACAGTGTTCACTATTTAACTGTGGCATTTACCACACCGTGTTAACTCTGTTTAACCATGGTATTTACCACACAGTGTTGACTCTGTGAACAGTGATCAATATATGAATGGCCTTCTAGGAGAGCCAAACCTGACTGGTTTTTCTACATAACTGCACAGGCAGTGTCATAAGCTCTCTTCCAATGAGGAAGGAATCCTTAGTGGGAAACACACACATACACACACACACACACACACAACTGAAAACTGGAGTCACTGTTTCTGTGAAAATGCAAGCAACAGATATTGTTCATAACAGTTTCCACAAAGGTCGATGGAAGCTGCAGAGCCACAGTGTGTCTGAGAAAAGACTTTGATTTGGAGCATCTGGTGCTGGTGGTGCTGCCTGTGGATGTTGCGGGTTCCAATTCTGTCTGTTCTCCTACACAAATAACTGAAATAGACATTTTACTAACAATTAATTTGCCCTCTCCGGGCCCCGGGATTGGTGGGAAATCTGCATGCGCCGCAGCCCAACAGGTCTAGGGGTGTCAGATGTATTAGTTGGTCGTCCTCATTCGATGTTTAATGTGAAAAGCAGCTGGGGGTGACCCCAGACTTATGTACTAAACTTCAGGGGGGAGGTGGGGTGGGATGGCCGGTGTGGGGGCACCACGATGAAGGTGAAAGGTTGGGACAGTGTGATAAAGCCGAGGCACATATTCAGAAGCCAGGCAGAAACACACCCCTTCCAGAGGGCTGAGTGGTGTGTGTATGTGTGTGTGTGTGTTTGTGAGAGCACTTGAATGGTGCGTTAGAAGTTTGTGAAGATTTCACTTGCTAAGATAATGTGTTTAGAACTTATATACTGTGTCAGTGCACGACAGTCATGTTGTGAAGGAGATTTTTGGAAGGAGCAGATGAAACAGTAGAATTATTAAAACTAGTCTACATATACAGTTTGGACATTGGACCCTCCTTGCTGAAGGCTTTGATGAAATTATGACCGTTATGTAATAACAGCATCTTTTTGCTGTTCCTATTAAGTTTCTGTGCCCAAAGACTGTAGCTTTGTTTTTGCCTTTAACTATTCTGTGATGTCATTGCCTTTGCACTTGGCGGTCACTTGTGGACATTTCTGTTGTGGTGTTGCGCTGAGAAGTCTGCTGCGGCACGATGCCTGTGGGAGTGTGTGCAGGTGTGTGGGACTGAAGGGTTTGGTTGGCAGATGGAACCGAGTGGCAGTCCCACGGAACAGCCTAACCTGACTTCATCTAGAAAGTTCTAAGAGGAAAATTTAAATGATGGCGATCGAGCTTCAGGAGCCTCTCTGCAGTTGGTCATCAGAGGGTGAACAGGTAACATCTGGAAATGATCACGCCGCCTCTCACCGTGTTGTGTTATGCGGAGATGTTTATCGCCTCGATTATGTCTAAGTGTGACGGTCAGTGTGAACGGGGCTGCGGTCGATGATGTCAGAGAGATGGCAGAAGGCGGCAGGTCGCCCTTCGGTAGCGATATGACAGGCGGTGCAGCGGCCTTCCCGCCACTCCGTTCCACGGTGTGCAAAACACATCTGATGTGCCAGCTAATGGCCCACAAAGCCCTGGGTGTGTGAACACAAAGCTGCTGAATGTGTTATCCCTGAGCTAAAAGCATGCGACAAGCTCAAAAGCAGGAAGAAACATCTTTAAAAACGTCGTAACACTGCGAATGTTGTATTACTACTCTACATCCATACTAGCCTTGCATTTTTTGTAAAGTTCTAACACCATCACCCTTCTGTTCAGTACTAGTGTTAAAATTATACTGAGTATATCTGAAATAAGGCCTTTAATTTTTGAACTTTGGTTATAGATAGTAGCTGTTTTAGAGTTCTGGTTACTAATGGAGATGCCTAGAGATGCAGTTGCAACCCGTATTGCAGCTCTGTCATGTTATTGGCGTGTCTGGCTAGTTGAGAGGTTGTGGGGGGTGAGGTCACAACCTCAAGCTGAGAACCGAGGTGCGGTGTCGGAGTCTGTTGGGAAGCTGACAGAGGAGGTCACCAGAAGAAGGGGAGTCACACAACAAAGGGTCGGTGGAGGGATGAAGATGCACAGTGAAGAGGAGCAGAGCAATGAGGCAGACTGCTAGACAGGAGCTGGAAGATGAAGCTGCTGGATGAAGGAAGGTGGAGCACTGAAGACACAGATGAAGTTAACAGAGGTGGGACTGACTGAGCAGTGAGATCCTCAAGACAAGGCGATGGAAATATGAGCTCCCCGCGGCGGGGATAAGCAGGAGAAAGTGCTCAGTTCCACTTGTTACAGTTAAACTTGTCTTTGGCTGAAGTATGAGGCTCACCCACAGGTAACAGTCTGAAGGTGTCTAAGGCTGATCCTGAGATGGAAAGTAACAGGAATGATGCCAACAAAAACACAAAGTAAAACCTGACATACTTGTAAAATGGCTGTGTTTAGTGTACTTTGAAATTTAATGAAATAAACTAATGAATTTAACATTTCATCTTGGTCCTGTCATTGCCTTCCTATATATTGGAGTTTGGATGTTTAAAAGACAATGAAGCAATTTAAGACCAATATTAATGTAAAAGGGATATGTCAAATGACCCTATAACACAGCATATGTCACCAAAAATATTAGATTTGTCGTGGACAGTTACTCGGCTACATGAACGTGCACTGGAGTACACTATAATACCTTGGTAGTCGAATCTAATTTGGCCCCGAGAACAGCACATACAGCATGAACATTGAACCCCCCACTGCACCGTGTCACCGCCCGTGTGATGCACTGAGTGACAGCTGAAATGTGCTGTACTGTACACACTGCACCACGGTGTAAACATGCAAGTTAATGACAGCATTAACCCTTTTTTAACTACATAACTGGTGTTTACAGCGTTTATCATGCTGAAGTCAAGGGTTGATACTTATATAGCTGTTTCCCATGGGGTGTTACCATATTATTATTATTATTGTTGTTGTTGTTGTTGTTGTTGTTGTTGTTACTGTTATTGTTATTGTCATTATTATTTTAAATAATGGGACATCATAGACATTCAGGGGCCCGAAAATTCACTATCCGATTTCAGGGGCAAATTATATTTGGACACTGAGGGATTACTGTATACCGTCTGTCAAAACTGTTTTAGCAACATTTTGCAGACTCCACCGTGTGGACGAAAAAAGTTGTGTGTGTGTGTGTGTGTGTGTGTGTCTGTGTGTGTGTGTGTGTGTGTGTGTGTGTAAGAGCAGAAAATCTAAAGTGCTTGTGGTGCCACCATGTGGACAAATGAAGTATTACCAATTGACAGCGCTAATAATGAATATTACATGGACTCCCTACTGCAAGATACTAATATGGACTAAAAAAGTGCTGCGTGTAGCACGAAAATACATACCGGGGATGTTTTTCTCATAATTAATAATGAGAAACATCATTAATGTGAACTGATGCGGGAAATAAATGACTGTAAGGCAGGCAGACCTACTAGGGTTTTCTGTTTAGTCAACATTTAGAAGTACTTGGGATAAGTAAAGAGTGGAAACGGGAAACGTTGAGTCAGACTGTGTAAAAACACACAATCTAAGATGCTGGTGACAAACTGATATTCTGTGAAGGTGGATACTATAGTATAAAGAGAGGCCAAGAAACCCTTCAACCCATTATCATGAACCACTTATCCTGAGGAGGGTCTGGAGCCTGTCCTGGGATGTGAGGGCACCAGGCCACAAAACTGCCCCTGGATGGAGCGCCAGTCCATCACAGGCTGACCCCACAAACCCATTCACACATGCTATGGTGAAAGTGAGCGATTAACCCAAATTCGGTGGGAGGAAACTAGACACAGGGAGAACATGCAAACACCCAAGAATCGAACTCACACCCCAACAGCTCAGGTGCTGGGAGGCGACAGTGCAACTTGCTGAGCCACCAGGTGTAATGTCTATGTTTTGCATTTATCCTATCCTTCATATATAATCATTACTATGTTCAATAACCCCTCATACATATTCTTTCTTATTTTACTGCTGTAATGTGAATAAGAATTGCTGTATTTGGGTACATGTTTAGGGTGCTATATGTCCATAATTGTGACACTGAGAATCAAACACAGTAACATCATGAGCCGGCAAGAAACAACAAAACACTCGCAGCACCATAGTCTAGTCGATATTTACCTGTTACCAGGGCTGGATTTTGGTGCTCATAGGTCTTAGGTTCTTCACTCCAAAATGAATAAAAAAGAGTGATGCCCATCAGCTGATTTACATCAGCTGACACGATGGAATCTAAACTGTTCTTCTGCTCTTCTGTGTGTCATACAACATTGAAATTATGGTCAAACACATGTATTTTGAGGGATTCATGGTTTTTACATTATATTTGAAATTATCAGTGTGATTATATACCTTTTGACTTTATGACAAATGTGTCTCTGAGTTGCTCTAGTGATGCACAAGTGGAGATAATAATTATGTATGTGCAAGCAATGCACTGTATGGTGGGGATCTTCTGTATGGTCCTAGAAAACTCTATTAGCCCTAGTACCACTGACATCTGTGATGTGAGAAATAAAGGGGAGCGTTTTCTGTGACTCTGCTCTGGCACTGCAAAAAACACGAGGAAGTGGCATGAGGAAATGGCACAAGACTGACAGTTTTCTCCGACACTTTGCAAAAGGGTCTGTGTCACTTGCCTAAGCAGAACACTATTTGAGTTCTGAGGGCAAGCGGGAGTAATGCAGTGGTTCTGTATGCACACCCTCTCATCCCAATGTACTGCAGTCCACAGATGTGTGTTTTGGGATTAGTGAATTTTCCACAGTCCTTCAAGGTTGAACATATTTGAAGGCGCCGCAACACCAGCTGCCACTAGAGGGCAGCGTTGTCACACAAACTGTGCGCGTCTTCCAGCGTCTGCACTTTTTTTTTAGCACACCTGGAAACGGTGGTTTTTGACGAAGCTTTGCAAAGACATGCGGCACTATTTATTTTTCAGTTTTTTTTGTATCCAGACAAAAATGGGCTGAAAATGAGGACAGAACGCAGGGAGATCGTAGTCATTCGCTGTTTAAAACACCTGAGTGAAATGATTTATTCTTATTCTTTTTTTACATTAATGGGCATAATGGATTAAAAATCCTGTATTGCACTGTCCTGTTCCGTGCGATTTTGAGGTCTCTAAGGCCATGCAACTAATTTAGACATTTAAAGTGGTTTTTGTGCTGTTATCTATTAAATGAAAATTTAAAAGTGTCTGAAAAAGCACCCTCAGCTGGGCTTTTATATTCGGTTTCCATTCATTTAGCTGACGCTGTTAAAAAGCCATCAGGACAGGATCCAGTACCACCAAAGAACAAGACCAGGTGTATAAGTGTCATCTTCCACAGCCCGTGTGTGTTCCACCTGTTCTGCTGGTTCGCCAACAGGTGCCTTTAACCTCGTCTTCCCCACAGGTGAGTTTTGTTTGGAGACACGAGAATAAGAATATTTCCCACATGCAAGACAAATATGTTCAAATATTTGAATCTGGCCATAAACATGATATACCTTTTGCAAATTTTTGCAAAATGCTTTAATCTGTAAAGACTGCAGTCTGCATATACATTTTTGATATAAGCTAGATACGGTTCTATGACAGCGTCCAGCATTTACATACGCTGAGGCACTTTCGGCAAAACACGGGGAGCAGGAGAATGAAGCGACAGAAGTTTCCAGTTTGATGTTCCCTAAATCACGGTGGTGTAGAAACCCCAGGATTTTCTCTGCCAGCCCCACATTCCGTACATCCATAAAACCTATCCGTGCACAACTCCTCCACGTTCTTCTCCTGCTCCCCGCAAAGTGCCTCTCCACAGGGGAGGACAGAGGTAAAAAAAAACCCTGATGGGTTTTTCCTATCTGGCTAATTTATTTTGATCTGTAATTTCCTGAATAGCTCCATTGCATTACATGGCAGACAGAGAAAAGCCTGAGGTAGCGAGAAAAGCAAAATGGAAAATTGAATTGCCACTTTCTTCTTCCTTGCATGCGTCTTGATGTGCTGGTTAGCAGGTGCTTTTATTTCTTTGTTAGTGCTTCAGAATGTGGGGGCACCCAGAGCTATGTTGCCTGTGGAATGAGCTTGCGAACAAGTAATGTGTGGGGTTTTATATCGAATGTTTCAGAAGGTTTTTATCTCTCTGTGATACCACAGTGTTAGGTAAAAATACTGCCGTCAGAGTCATGGGACAGCGTGAGGTGAGCGCCGCTGCCGCGGCGTTGATCCTCCATTGTGGTCGCGAAGATACGAGCTTCTTTATGTAAGCTCTCTAACGCTGGATGTGTGGGTGGACAGATGTGAGATTTGGAGGCTGCTGACAGCAGGTTGAATTATGCCAACTGAGTGGGTCTGGCTTCCATCCTGCCCACCTCTAAGTAACTGACAGGCACCTTCACCAGTGGTCCCCGCTGTCTGGGGGGGGCGGGGGTGATCGCCGGCTGATGTCTGGAGGCCTCGGTGAACGTTCACTTTGTAGTGCGTGCTTGTGGGCTCGGTGTGCAGCACGGAACGCAGCATGGCGAGCTGGTAACACGCAGCTCATCGCAGGCTTCCAGGGACACGCTGCTCAGATAGGAGAAGGTCGGCATCAAGAAAGATGGTGCTGGACTTTTCTCTCTGATGCTGTGAGATGATGCGTTTCGTTGGCACGGTGTGTACTGCTTCTCCTCAGTGCTGACTCATAAAGTGTAAAGAAAACTTTAAACTGACCCATGATCAGAATGTAAAGGATACTGTGAACACGGATAAGAACGTGAGCTATCAAAGGGTCCTCTGGTGTTTTTCGTTTTCTTATTTCTCTGTCTTGAATAAAGTCTGATAATCGTCCGGTAAAAGCCCCCCCCCCCCC